>JBAKBP010030498.1:0-25647 GCA_037953745.1 Lithodes maja | reverse complement strand
AGATTTAGGTATAACTAGTAGGATAAGTAAATTTGCAGACGATACCAAAATGGGGAGAACAATTGATTCAGATAGAGATATAGAGTGCCTCCAAAGGGATCTAGATACCTTACACGAATGGTCAGTAAATTGGCAGATGAAGTTTAACATTGACAAATGCAAGGTATTAAAGATAGGGAAGATGCATACAAATGTTAAATATAAACTAGCTAATGTGGAATTAGAAAACTCGAATTGTGAGAAAGATCTAGGTGTGTTTGTTAGCAATGATTTGAAGCCTAGACAACAGTGTATAAGCATTCGAAACAAGGCAAACAGGATTCTCGGGTTCATCTCTAGGAGTGTGAGTAACAGAACTGCTGATGTTATCTTAAAACTTTACTTGTCATTAGTGAGACCCCATATGGATTATGCTGTTCAATTTTGGTGTCCTTATTACAGAATGGACATAGATTCATTGGAGAGAGTACAACGTAGAATGACAAAAATGATCCATAATATTAGAAATCTTCCGTATAAAGAAAGGTTGAAGAAATTAGGCTTACATTCGTTAGAGAGACGCAGAGTTAGAGGGGATATGATAGAGGTGTTCAAGTGGGTTAGTGGGATTAACAAAGGGAACATGACAAATGTACTAAAGCTCAGTGATAGCGAAAGAACTCGTACCAATGGTTTCAAATTAGATAAATTTCGTTTCAGAAAAGATATAGGCAAATATTGGTTTGGTAACAGAGTTGTAGATGGGTGGAATGGACTACCAGGTGCTATAGTGGGATTAAAAACGATAGGGAGCTTTAAGATAAAATTGGATAAGCATATGGACGAGAAGGGTTGGGTGTGAAGGGGGATCAGCAGGGTTGGGCCAATCAGCGCTCTGCAGACCCCCGTAATCCTGCGTTAATCTCTAACCGTTTTGGTAAGATGATCCTCAGGGTATTAGAGTGTTGAGCCTATAATTGGGCTTTGAAATTGGGGTTGTGTGGGACAGGGATCTGCCTTGCTTGGGCCAATCGGCTTTCTGCAGACTCCCATTTTCTTATGTTCTTATGTTCTTATATGAACTGTAGTAAGTACTTCTCTATCAGGGCATGACAGCACTGACCATATGAACTGTAGTAAGTACTTCTCTATCAGGGCATAACAGCACTGACCATATGAACTGTAGTAAGTACTTCTCTATCAGGGCATGACAGCACTGACCATATGAACTGTAGTAAGTACTTCTCTATCAGGGCATGACAGCACTGACCATATGAACTGTAGTAAGTACTTCTCTATCAGGGCATGACAGCACTGACCATATGAACTGTAGTAAGTACTTCTCTATCAGGGCATGACAGCACTGACCATATGAACTGTAGTAAGTACTTCTCTATCAGGGCATGACAGCACTGACCATATGAACTGTAGTAAGTACTTCTCTATCAGGGCATGACAGCACTGACCATATGAACTGTAGTAAGTACTTCTCTATCAGGGCATGACAGCACTGACCATATGAACTGTAGTAAGTACTTCTCTATCAGGGCATGACAGCACTGACCATATGAACTGTAGTAAGTACTTCTCTATCGGGGCATGACAGCACTGACCATATGAACTGTAGTAAGTACTTCTCTATCGGGGCATGACAGCACTGACCATATGAACTGTAGTAAGTACTTCTCTATCGGGGCATGACAGCACTGACCATATGAACTGTAGTAAGTACTTCTCTATCGGGGCATGACAGCACTGACCATATGAACTGTCGTAAGTACTTCTCTATCGGGGCATGACAGCACTGACCATATGAACTGTCGTAAGTACTTCTCTATCGGGGCATGACAGCACTGACCATATGAACTGTAGTAAGTACTTCTCTATCAGGGCATGACAGCACTGACCATATGAACTGTAGTAAGTACTTCTCTATCAGCGCATAACAGCACTGACCATATGAACTGTAGTAAGTACTTCTCTATCAGGGCATGACAGCACTGACCATATGAACTGTAGTAAGTACTTCTCTATCAGGGCATGACAGCACTGACCATATGAACTGTAGTAAGTACTTCTCTATCAGGGCATGACAGCACTGACCATATGAACTGTAGTAAGTACTTCTCTATCAGGGCATGACAGCACCGACCATATGAACTGTAGTAAGTACTTCTCTATCAGGGCATGACAGCACCGACCATATGAACTGTAGTAAGTACTTCTCTATCAGGGCATGACAGCACCGACCATATGAACTGTAGTAAGTACTTCTCTATCAGGGCATGACAGCACCGACCATATGAACTGTAGTAAGTACTTCTCTATCAGGGCATGACAGCACCGACCATATGAACTGTAGTAAGTACTTCTCTATCAGGGCATGACAGCACCGACCATATGAACTGTAGTAAGTACTTCTCTATCAGGGCATGACAGCACCGACCATATGAACTGTAGTAAGTACTTCTCTATCAGGGCATGACAGCACCGACCATATGAACTGTAGTAAGTACTTCTCTATCAGGGCATGACAGCACCGACCATATGAACTGTAGTAAGTACTTCTCTATCAGGGCATGACAGCACTGACCATATGAACTGTAGTAAGTACTTCTCTATCAGGGCATGACAGCACTGACCATATGAACTGTAGTAAGTACTTCTCTATCAGGGCATGACAGCACTGACCATATGAACTGTAGTAAGTACTTCTCTATCAGGGCATGACAGCACTGACCATATGAACTGTAGTAAGTACTTCTCTATCAGGGCATGACAGCACTGACCATATGAACTGTAGTAAGTACTTCTCTATCAGGGCATGACAGCACTGACCATATGAACTGTAGTAAGTACTTCTCTATCAGGGCATGACAGCACTGACCATATGAACTGTAGTAAGTACTTCTCTATCAGGGCATGACAGCACTGACCATATGAACTGTAGTAAGTACTTCTCTATCAGGGCATGACAGCACTGACCATATGAACTGTAGTAAGTACTTCTCTATCAGGGCATGACAGCACTGACCATATGAACTGTAGTAAGTACTTCTCTATCAGGGCATGACAGCACTGACCATATGAACTGTAGTAAGTACTTCTCTATCAGGGCATGACAGCACTGACCATATGAACTGTAGTAAGTACTTCTCTATCAGGGCATGACAGCACTGACCATATGAACTGTAGTAAGTACTTCTCCATCAGGGCATGACAGCACTGACCATATGAACTGTAGTAAGTACTTCTCCATCAGGGCATGACAGCACTGACCATATGAACTGTAGTAAGTACTTCTCCATCAGGGCATGACAGCACTGACCATATGAACTGTAGTAAGTACTTCTCCATCAGGGCATGACAGCACTGACCATATGAACTGTAGTAAGTACTTCTCCATCAGGGCATGACAGCACTGACCATATGAACTGTAGTAAGTACTTCTCCATCAGGGCATGACAGCACTGACCATATGAACTGTAGTAAGTACTTCTCTATCAGGGCATGACAGCACTGACCATATGAACTGTAGTAAGTACTTCTCTATCAGGGCATGACAGCACTGACCATATGAACTGTAGTAAGTACTTCTCTATCAGGGCATGACAGCACTGACCATATGAACTGTAGTAAGTACTTCTCTATCAGGGCATGACAGCACTGACCATATGAACTGTAGTAAGTACTTCTCTATCAGGGCATGACAGCACTGACCATATGAACTGTAGTAAGTACTTCTCTATCAGGGCATGACAGCACTGACCATATGAACTGTAGTAAGTACTTCTCTATCAGGGCATGACAGCACTGACCATATGAACTGTAGTAAGTACTTCTCTATCAGGGCATGACAGCACTGACCATATGAACTGTAGTAAGTACTTCTCTATCAGGGCATGACAGCACTGACCATATGAACTGTAGTAAGTACTTCTCTATCAGGGCATGACAGCACTGACCATATGAACTGTAGTAAGTACTTCTCTATCAGGGCATGACAGCACTGACCATATGAACTGTAGTAAGTACTTCTCTATCAGGGCATGACAGCACTGACCATATGAACTGTAGTAAGTACTTCTCTATCAGGGCATGACAGCACTGACCATATGAACTGTAGTAAGTACTTCTCTATCAGGGCATGACAGCACTGACCATATGAACTGTAGTAAGTACTTCTCTATCAGGGCATGACAGCACTGACCATATGAACTGTAGTAAGTACTTCTCTATCAGGGCATGACAGCACTGACCATATGAACTGTAGTAAGTACTTCTCTATCAGGGCATGACAGCACTGACCATATGAACTGTAGTAAGTACTTCTCTATCAGGGCATGACAGCACTGACCATATGAACTGTAGTAAGTACTTCTCTATCAGGGCATGACAGCACTGACCATATGAACTGTAGTAAGTACTTCTCTATCAGGGCATGACAGCACTGACCATATGAACTGTAGTAAGTACTTCTCTATCAGGGCATGACAGCACTGACCATATGAACTGTAGTAAGTACTTCTCTATCAGGGCATGACAGCACTGACCATATGAACTGTAGTAAGTACTTCTCTATCAGGGCATGACAGCACTGACCATATGAACTGTAGTAAGTACTTCTCTATCAGGGCATGACAGCACTGACCATATGAACTGTAGTAAGTACTTCTCTATCAGGGCATGACAGCACTGACCATATGAACTGTAGTAAGTACTTCTCTATCAGGGCATGACAGCACTGACCATATGAACTGTAGTAAGTACTTCTCTATCAGGGCATGACAGCACTGACCATATGAACTGTAGTAAGTACTTCTCTATCAGGGCATGACAGCACTGACCATATGAACTGTAGTAAGTACTTCTCTATCAGGGCATGACAGCACTGACCATATGAACTGTAGTAAGTACTTCTCTATCAGGGCATGACAGCACTGACCATATGAACTGTAGTAAGTACTTCTCTATCAGGGCATGACAGCACTGACCATATGAACTGTAGTAAGTACTTCTCTATCAGGGCATGACAGCACTGACCATATGAACTGTAGTAAGTAGTTCTCTATCAGGGCATGACAGCACTGACCATATGAACTGTAGTAAGTACTTCTCTATCAGGGCATGACAGCACTGACCATATGAACTGTAGTAAGTACTTCTCCATCAGGGCATGACAGCACTGACCATATGAACTGTAGTAAGTACTTCTCCATCAGGGCATGACAGCACTGACCATATGAACTGTAGTAAGTACTTCTCATCAGGGCATGACAGCACTGACCATATGAACTGTAGTAAGTACTTCTCTATCAGGGCATGACAGCACTGACCATATGAACTGTAGTAAGTACTTCTCTATCAGGGCATGCCAGCACTGACCATATGAACTGTAGTAAGTACTTCTCTATCAGGGCATGACAGCACTGACCATATGAACTGTAGTAAGTACTTCTCTATCAGGGCATGACAGCACTGACCATATGAACTGTAGTAAGTACTTCTCTATCAGGGCATGACAGCACTGACCATATGAACTGTAGTAAGTACTTCTCTATCAGGGCATGACAGCACTGACCATATGAACTGTAGTAAGTACTTCTCTATCAGGGCATGACAGCACTGACCATATGAACTGTAGTAAGTACTTCTCTATCAGGGCATGACAGCACTGACCATATGAACTGTAGTAAGTACTTCTCTATCAGGGCATGACAGCACTGACCATATGAACTGTAGTAAGTACTTCTCTATCAGGGCATGACAGCACTGACCATATGAACTGTAGTAAGTACTTCTCTATCAGGGCATGACAGCACTGACCATATGAACTGTAGTAAGTACTTCTCTATCAGGGCATGACAGCACTGACCATATGAACTGTAGTAAGTACTTCTCTATCAGGGCATGACAGCACTGACCATATGAACTGTAGTAAGTACTTCTCTATCAGGGCATGACAGCACTGACCATATGAACTGTAGTAAGTACTTCTCTATCAGGGCATGACAGCACTGACCATATGAACTGTAGTAAGTACTTCTCTATCAGGGCATGACAGCACTGACCATATGAACTGTAGTAAGTACTTCTCTATCAGGGCATGACAGCACTGACCATATGAACTGTAGTAAGTACTTCTCTATCAGGGCATGACAGCACTGACCATATGAACTGTAGTAAGTACTTCTCTATCAGGGCATGACAGCACTGACCATATGAACTGTAGTAAGTACTTCTCTATCAGGGCATGACAGCACTGACCATATGAACTGTAGTAAGTACTTCTCTATCAGGGCATGACAGCACTGACCATATGAACTGTAGTAAGTACTTCTCTATCAGGGCATGACAGCACTGACCATATGAACTGTAGTAAGTACTTCTCTATCAGGGCATGACAGCACTGACCATATGAACTGTAGTAAGTACTTCTCTATCAGGGCATGACAGTACTGACATATGAACTGTAGTAAGTACTTCTCTATCAGGGCATGACAGCACTGACCATATGAACTGTAGTAAGTACTTCTCTATCAGGGCATGACAGCACTGACCATATGAACTGTAGTAAGTACTTCTCTATCAGGGCATGACAGCACTGACCATATGAACTGTAGTAAGTACTTCTCTATCAGGGCATGACAGCACTGACCATATGAACAGTCTGTAGTAAGTACTTCTCTATCAGGGCATGACAGCACTGACCATATGAACTGTAGTAAGTACTTCTCTATCAGGGCATGGCAGCACTGACCATATGAACTGTAGTAAGTACTTCTCTATCAGGGCATGACAGCACTGACCATATGAACTGTAGTAAGTACTTCTCTATCAGGGCATGACAGCACTGACCATATGAACTGTAGTAAGTACTTCTCTATCGGGGCATGACAGCACTGACCATATGAACTGTAGTAAGTACTTCTCTATCAGGGCATGACAGCACTGACCATATGAACTGTAGTAAGTACTTCTCTATCGACCAATCTAATTACACGTGGGGAAACGGTTGCAAAATTATTGGTACAGTAAATCTTTTAACTCACGAATCTAAGAATTTCTTCTTCAATCGAGTTGCCAACTTGTGGAATGGGCTTCCCCGAGACGTATAGAGACTGCAGCACCGTTGATTATTTTAAACTTCGCATAGACAAATATCTTGCATCAAACCCGCGACTGACTGCGTTTTTAAATGAATAGCTTTATTATATTCCTTCCTCAGATTCATCAAGGATTATTGCGTGTATATATTACTAAGACATTACTCTCTTTTTCCCAGATATACGAAAGATCACTTAAACTGTTATGTTACTAACCCCTCTGTCCCCTACTAACTTCCTAATCCTGCCACGGACATTAGTTCCAGGGCAGTAGTTCCCTTTCCAATTTTCCCTTACCCACTCTAAACAACTGTTTGGACACTTAACCCTCAGTGTTTTGGAGGACAAGCAGCCTAGAGGGGTCACTAGACCTGTTGTTACTTGATTTCCTTTTGTACTCCTTTGTACTTTGTACTTTACACCCCACAGACACTTCTCCACCCACCATACCCTACCTCCCTCCCAAAACCCTCTACACCCCACAGACACTCCTCCACCCACCATCCCCTACCTCCCTCCCAAAACCCTCTACACCCCACAGACACTCCTCCACCCAGCATCCCCTACCTCCCTCCCAAAACCCTTTACACCCCACAGACACTTCTCCACCCACCATACCCTCCCTCCCTCCCAAAACCCTCTACACCCCACAGACACTCCTCCACCCACCATACCCTCCCTCCCTCCCTAAACCCTCTACACCCGACAGACACTCCTCCACCCACGTCCATACCCTAGCTCCCTCCCTAAACCCTATACACCCCACAGACACTCCTCCACCCACCATACCCTAGCTCCCTCCCTAAACCCTATACACCCCACAGACACTCCTCCACCCACCATACCCTAGCTCCCTCCCTAAACCCTCTACACCCCACAGACACTCCTCCACCCACCATACCCTCCCTCCCTCCCTAAACCCTCCACACCCCACAGACACTCCTCCACCCACCATACCCTACCTCCCTCCCTAAACCCTCTACACCCCACAGACACTCCTCCACCCACCATACCCTTCCTCCCTCGCTAAACCCTCTACACCCCACAGACACTCCTCCACCCACCATACCCTCCCTCCCTCCCTAAACCCTCTACACCCCACAGACACTCCTCCACCCACCATACCCTAGCTCCCTCCCTCCCTCCACCCTCTACACCCCACAGACACTCCTCCACCCACCATACCCTCCCTCCCTCCACCCTCTACACCCCACAGACACTCCTCCACCCACCATACCCTAGCTCCCTCCCTCCCTCTACACCCACCATACCCTACCTCCCTCCCTAAACCCTCTACACCCCACAGACACTCCTCCACCCACCATACCCTCCCTCCCTCCCTAAACCCTCTACACCCCACAGACACTCCTTCACCCACCATACCCTTCCTCCCTCCCTAAACCCTCTACACCCCACAGACACTCCTCCACCTACCATACCCTCCCTCCCTCCCTAAACCCTCTACACCCCACAGACACTCCTCCACCCACCATACCCTAGCTCCCTCCCTCCCTCCACCCTCTACACCCCACATACACTTCTCCACCCACCATAGCCTCCCTCCCTCCCTCCCTCCACCCTCTACACCCCACAGACACTCCTCCACCCACCATACCCTCCCTCCCTCCCTCCCTAAACCCTCTACACCCCAGACACTCCTCCACCCACCATACCCTAGCTCCCTCCCTCACTCTACACCCCACAGACACTCCTCCACCCACCATACCCTACCTCCCTCCCTAAACCCTCTACACCCCACAGACACTCCTCCACCCACCATACCCTACCTCCCTCCCTAAACCCTCTACACCCCACAGACACTCCTCCACCCACCATACCCTACCTCCCTCCCTAAACCCTCTACTCCCACAGACCACTCCTCACCGACCATACCCTACCTCCCTCCCTAAACCCTCTACACCCCACAGACACTCCTCCACCCCACCATACCCTCCCTCCCTCCCTAAACCCTCTACACCCCACAGACACTCCTCCACCCACCATATACCCTCCCTCCCTCCCTAAACCCTCTACACCCCACAGACACTCCTCCACCCCACCATTACCCTCCCTCCCTCCCTAAACCCTCTACCACCCCAGACACTCCTCCACCTACCATACCCTCCCTCCCTCCCTAAACCCTCTACACCCCACAGACACTCCTCCACCCACTATACCCTAGCTCCCTCCCTCCCTCCACCCTCTACACCCCACAGACACTCCTCACCCACTATAGCCTCCCTTCCCTCCACCCTCTACACCCCACAGACACTCCTCCACCCACCATACCCTAGCTCCCTCCATCCTCTACATCCCACAGACACTCGTCACCCACCATACCCTCCTCCCTCCCTAAACCCTCTACACCCCACAGACACTCCTCCACCCACCATACCCTCCCTCCCTCCCTAAACTCTCTACACCCCACAGACACTCCTCCACCCACCATACCCTAGCTCCCTCCCTCCCTCCACCCTCTACACCCCACAGACACTCCTCCACCCACCATAGCCTCCCTCCCTCCACCCTCTACACCCCACAGACACTCCTCCACCCACCATACCCTAGCTCCCTCCACCCTCTACATCCCATAGACACTCGTCCACCCACCATACCCTCCCTCCCTCCACCCTCTACACCCCACAGACACTCCTCCACCCACCATACCCTCCCTCCCTCCACCCTCTACACCCTGCACAGACACTCCTCCATCCACCATACCCTCCCTCCACCCTCTACACTCCACAGACACTCCTCCACCCACCATACCCTCCCTCCCTCCACACCCCAGACATCCCTCCACCCACCATAACCTACCTCCCTCCCTCCCTCTACACTCCACAAACTCTCCTCCACCCACCATACCCTCCCTCTACCCTCTACACCCCACAGGCACTCCTCCACCCACCATACCCTCCCTCCCTCCACCCACTACACCCTACAGACACTCCTCCACCCACCATACCCTCCCTCCCTCCACCCACCATACCCTCCCTCCTTCCACCCTTTACACCCCACAGACACTCCTCCACCCTCTACACCCCACAGACACTCATCCACCCACTATACCCTCGCTCCCTCCCTCTACACCCCAGACACTCCTCCACCCACCATACCCTCCCTTCATCCTCTACACCCCACAGACACTCCTCCACCCACTATACCCTCCCTCCTTCCCTCTACACCCCAGACACTCTTCCACCCACCATACCCTCCCTCCCTCCTCCCTTTACACCCCACAGACACTCCTCCACCCACTATACCCTCCCTCCCTCCACCCTCTAGCCTCCACCCCACAGACTATAGGTTTGATTTGCAGAGAGAAGAATGAAAACCTAATATTTAGTAGGGGCCCCGTAATCATTGACGATATGCCTATTAGTATAATAGTCTCCATCAAGCGCCCACGGTAGCCAGTTTGAATCTACCGCCGCGGGGAGAACGGAGTACGCTTCATAAGGGTAACGCTTATTCTCTCATGAACGGAGTACGCTTCATAAGGGTAACGCTTATTCTCTCATGAACGGAGTACGCTTCATAAGGGTAACGCTTATTCTCTCATGAACGGAGTACGCTTCATAAGGGTAACGCTTATTCTCTCATGAACGGAGTACGCTTCATAAGGGTAACGCTTATTCTCTCATGAACGGAGTACGCTTCATAAGGGTAACGCTTATTCTCTCATGAACGGAGTACGCTTCATAAGGGTAACGCTTATTCTCTCATGAACGGAGTACGCTTCATAAGGGTAACGCTTATTCTCTCATGAAATCGTCTTATGATTGGGTACTCGCTACGAAAAAAAACTTTGTCAATAATAAAAAAGAAAAACATACTTAAGTAAACATTTTCTTAAAAAGATACAAGGCTTCATCATACATCTGTGAGCAAACCGTATTTTTTGCCAATTAATTAGATGAGTGAATGTCATTAACCCTGCTAAATCACATGCTGTGTGGTTGCTCTCCCAGTATTTAAGTTTTAAAATCTTCTCAATGGCTTTGTGGTATCCAACCGCAAATTGTTTCAGAGGAACACCACACCGCTTATTGGAAAACCATAATTTTGTACCATAAAAACTTAAGCAATAACTATTAAATAGTTAAATAAAAACATTAATATTAACATTAGGGAATTTACGTAAAATACAATTGAATTCATTATAAAACTTATTTCTTGTCCTTATTACATCCTTATCATTATTTAGTTTATCATCAATAATAAATCCTAGGTACTTATGTTCATGTACATTGATCATTACTTCATCATTAAGCTTCATTCTCGGCAGACCATTTATATTATTAGTATCCCTAAAAAACATACACACTGATTTCTTTGCATTCACATGAATATCTAAAGTTTTCGTTTCATGTTCCACAATGTTTAGTAACTTTTGTAACCCTGTCGCTGTTGGCGCTAAAACTACTATGTCGTCAGCATAGGCAATAATGTGACTCGTCCTATTGCCAAGACTACATCCAGTTTTGCACTTTGATACGGTTTCGATTAATAAATCAATATATACATTAAAAAGTAAAGGAGATTAAAATTCCACCCTGTCTCACTCCGTTCATAATCTTCCAGGGCTTTGACAGTGCATCTTTATGTTTAGTAGCAACCATTTGGTTTCTGTAAAAATAAAACAAAATATTTACAAGGTAATGAGGAATATCTAGTTCTAAAAGTTTCTGGATTAATTTAAAATTATTCACTTTATCAAAAGCTTTTTTTAAATCAATACAACTCGCATATACATTCGATCCTGCAGATCTATAGCGTAAAACAGTTTCCTTAAAAATTAAACCTGCAGAAAGAGTTGAATGGCCCGCTCTGAAGCCATGGTTCCTCTCATTAAAGTCGACATAATTTGTTAATTTATATTTTAAACAATATTCAAAAATCTTTAGAAAAACTGAAGACGATATTATTGGTCTATAGTTATCAATTACTGTTTTATCTTTACCACGATCTTTAATAAGAGGAAGAATGACTCCAGTTATCATAGTATTAGGTATAAAGCCATGAACAATAAATGCTGAAAATAATTTAGCAAGTAAACCTCTTGCATATTCTGGACAAAACTTCAAATGATTCGAATGGATATTATCGTGACCAATAACATACTTCAACTCCGATATGGCTGTATTTATATCATTCAAGTTAATGGTCCCAACTATTTATTTTTTTAGATAGGTAGGTTAATAGATTGATAGATAGGTACAGTAGGTTGATAGATAGAAAGGTTGATTGGGAGGTTTGACGTACCTCCCAACCTACCAAATAGGAAAACCTACTATTTGGTAGTAGTCTTGGAAAATCCAACGTCAAGGCTATTAACCTAATTGCAATGACGACTTGTCTATTTTGACTGCTATGTCGTCATTCCAACCGCGGTTAAAAAGAAAACGTCTAGAGTCTACTCCTTATCTTGCTCTAGGAGACGTTGTACATTAACCAAAACTACCACCGAAGGTGAAAAAAAAGCATAGAAGAGAAGAAAAAGGGGTTTACCTTAGTTACCGCTTAAGGCCCATCCCGTGTTCCGTCATGTGCAGATCCCTGTCGAACGTGCGCATGAGCGACCCTCTCTTGTTATCACATCTCACGTCAGCAGAAGAACGCGGATGGGCAGGGGTCCGGCGTGAGGGAGGGTATTATGTACGTTGGATTTTCCAAGACTACTACCAAATAGTAGGTTTTCCTATTTGGTAGGTTGGGAGGTACGTCAAACCTCCCAATTTGTTAGTAGTCTTGGCAAATCCAACGTCAAGGCTGCATAACAAATAGGAGGAGGACATCCAAGCCCAACCTACCAAAAAAACCAATGCATAAAACAAAAGTATGAATGACAAAGACACAATTTAAACAAGAGAGTCTAATAAAAGAGTGAAAAACTGAGGAGTAGCTAAAAAGAACAGTTTTAACACATGCCCGTCATTCATAGTAATGCAAAAACATAGACTTGTCTGAAACCAAAAAGGTACTGTACCCAAAATCCCTTTTCTTCAAAAACCAACAAAAACACTGAACACAAGAACAAAACACATTTTCAATGTGGCAAAAACACTTATGTACTGGAACAATACACAATCCCAAACTTGCAATCCAGTGTTGCAAACCCGTACACCCCCCCCCCCCCCTTTGTCATATAAAACAAAGGAAAAGAACGAGGGACAAGGGGGGAAGACCAGGGATCTTCGCCAGAGCACCAGGAAACACGACCCCCGAGAGCAATCACCAGCCGAGGGGGTCGAACACTGGACACGGAGAGGTAGGAGGAGATGAAGGAATTGATAGAAGACCCACAAAACCGCTGAGGCGAAGGCAGGTAAGGATCGACGTGGCAGGAACCGGAAGGAGGCAGCAAAGGATCTGACATCGTGTGCAGAACCCCTACAAACAGGGCGACGGGCACGAACGGTCCGACAAACGCGGCGGCCCATCTGCACCTGCGAGAGCCTCCCACCTGTCCGAGGAGACACCCACACAGCAGGACCCGAAGGCGGCGCCACAGACGCAACAGAGGAGCGCAAGGCCGACACCGGGCACAACACATGGCGAGGATGCCCAAGCCGGAAAGCCTGGATGGCGAAAGGCCGGAAAGCGGGGGCCGCCCTCCCAAGCGTGGTAACAAAAGGAGGGGAGGAGGCGAACGAGACGCCATGCAAGGACGGGGAGAATCGCACGCAGTCCCGGGGCCATGACAATGCCGCTAGGGCAGACACCTGAACCCCAGTGGCCAGAGCGACAAGGAAGAGCGGACGCCCGAGCAACAGAACCGGCGTAGCGGCCCTTGTAGACGTGGGCGAAGCCAGAAGGACCAGAGCCCGCCCCAGATCCCACTGCGGAGGGACCTGGCGCGGAGGAGGTCGATCCCGGAAGGCAGCCGTCAGGAAGGAATCCAGCACCTGTGGCAGAACGACCAGCCCAGCGACGGACCCAAAGATCCCCCGGACGGCAGACAAGTGGGTACGTATAGCGTCGACTCGAAAGTGACGTGTACGGAAGAGGTGAAACAAGGAGCGGAGGACGAGGGAAGGAGAGCCAACTGGCAGGCGAGTGGCCTGTAGCCACCTAGGAAAAGACCTCCAGCGGGACCCGTAAGGCCCCCAAGGAGAAGACGGCCAGGAACGCTGCAGGAAGTCAGTCAGCGCCCGGCCAGGGCCCGGCCCGGGACCGGGAGCCACCGTGCCACATGAACAAGCACGATGCGAAGGCCAACGAGGCCCGCAGGTCCCCAACCGAGCCCAAGTGGAAGCCGGAGACAGGTAGAGGGACCGGACTCGGGCACCACCGCGGCAACCGGGCGGACCAAGCCCGTGCCGGCCACAGAGGCGCGAGGAGCCAGACGCAGCCGTGGTACAGCCGCAGCCTCGCGAGGACTGGGCACAGCAACAGCGCGTCTGGGGGCGGAAAGATGTAGATCGACCGCCACCTGTACCAGGCCACCATGAAAGCGGCCGGACCCCCCCCGGAGCGCGAGGCCGGAGGGAGAGGTCCAAAGGCAACTGGCGCGGCAGCCCCGATGCGAACAAGGCGACCTCCGGAACACCTCAGGAAGCCGCGAGGTCGGTGAACACAGTCCGTTGCAACGCCCATTCAACAAGAACGCCCTGCCCTCACGACAGGGCGGCCACCCACAGGGTGGCAGGCCCGGGCAGGGAGGAGGCATGCAAGGAGAAGGGGTGTCGGGCCGCGAGGAAGAACAACTCCACCGAGACCCCCAAGAGAGTCAACGACCTGGAGGACCCCCGCAGAAGGAAACAGGGGACAGCCTGTCTGAGTGTCTAACCCGAAGGCCACCGACTGACCCCGAAGGGCCAGCGCGTGGTCCCGCAGGAAGAACAGAGGAACCAACAGTCCGAGGGCAGAGACGGGTAAGTGGAGGGAGACCCACCCATCTGCCGGGAAGTGGACGTCCCAGGTTCGATCGGGAACCCCACCCAACCTCGCTCGACGTATCTGTGGCTACCCAGACCGTCGGCGGGGGGGCGGACCAGGGCACAGCCGCAGAGAGCGAGCCCTGAGCAACCCAGAGACCGAAGCGTCTGCGAACGGTACGCAGGAGTGGCAGGAGCCGATCCAGAGGGGCAACGGAAACACCGCGGGGCCCATGAGGAGGAGGCGGAGTAGCCAGAGGCTCCCGAAGGGAAGGGGCAGAGCGGCCCAAAGCAGCGAACCCACGAACGAGTCCCAGAGCCACCCCAGGAGGGAGACCGAGTGCAACACGGCGAAGACCGTCCACCGAAGGTGCACCGCGGCCGGCAGACCCCGGGGCACCGTAGCGCCGGACAAAACCCATGCGAGACCGACCCATGGCACGACACGCGACGGGGTCAAGCGTGAATCGGGAACATCAAAAGGGGAACCCAACCGTGCGACGGTGCGAACGACTGTGAGGGCGTCGCCAACGCACAGGCCTAGGGCTTCGGAAACTACCAACCAGTCGGCCAAGGAAAACAGGAGCTGGAGCCCGCTCCTGAGGAGAGGACCCAGAGCCTGCCCCACATGTGCGGAGAAGATCCGCGGCGCGATGTGGAGACCGAAGGGAAGGCCGGCGAACAGGAACACACGATCGGAAGTCCGAACGGCCAAGAATCGCTGGAAGAGAGGATGGAGAGGAACGAGCCAAGACGCAACCTGGAGGGCCAGCGACACAACCCACGACAGAGGGCACAGGGCCAGGCGTACCAGGGGTACCGGCAGCATCCGAAACCGTGTGTGCACGACGCGCCCGTTGAGGGCCGACAGAACCACCAACGGTCGCATCGCGTCGCAGGTCGGCGACGGGACCAGAAAGACACGGGAGAGGAAAACCGGGCGACCGGCGGTCAACTCCCTCGACGCTACCCAGCTCGGGCATGGAAGTGAGCACGTGGGCCACCTCCGAAGAGATGGGCCGGCGTCGGTGACAAGAGCGGAAAGGGGGTCGAGACGTCCACCACCAGGTGAGACCCCACCGCGCAACCCGCCGCCCCCAACGTCCCTCGCGGCAACCGAGGGGCGCAAGGGCAAAAACAACCCGAGGGAGCACCCGAGAGGAGGGGAGCGACCCGGTCGGCCAGGCGAGAAGGAGAACAAGGAGGCCGACCCAGAGAACTACACATTGTGTTGACGCGGAGGTACCCTCGGTACGGGCCGTGCGGGCACGAGCGCCACGTCGACCTCTACCCCCCCCCCCAACCCCAGCGAAAAGGGCGGGCCACCCCAACCCCAGGCCGGCGCGGGGCAGACCACGTCGAAGGGCGGCCGGAAGTGGAAGGCCGGCCAGCCCCGACACAGCGGGGATGAAAGGGGCAAGAACAGAAGGGCGAGGCGGAATCGACGCACTGGCCCGCAACGTCCCAGTCCTGCGTCCGCGCAAGGCGGCAGCACTAGCAGCAGCACCCCGAAGAGGACCGGCAGAAGGACGGGACGGAGAAGACCCCGCGTGCGACACAGCACGACGGTGCGTGACGGAAGCAGGGACCGCAACGACACAGCGCGTCGTCGCGTGTCGGAAGCAGGGGCCGCCGACAGAGAAGCGAGCATACCCAAGCAACCAGCTGAAATAACCCCGACGTATATAGCGCAGAGTACAACAAACCCTGACGAATATCCAAGGGGGCCGGCCGGCAGAACGAGGACCGCACTGTCGGGCGGCGCCGAGTTGCCGCGCACAAAACCGCCTTCAGCCCGGGAACCAAAGACACCGCGAGCCGAAGGTGGACCCGCAGAACGCGGTCCAAACCCTCGCGAAGAGCGCCTGGCGCAGACGCCCCGAAAAGCCGCAGGCGGGGACAGACGGCTGGAGGGAACCGAAAGACAAGACAAGAAGTCCGTCACCCTCTGTCGCAAGGGAAAAACCGTGGCGACAGAGGCCTGATCCGGGTGAGAGAAGAACGGGGTAGCAATAGAACAAAGTTCAAGAATGGGCGCGCCCATCCAGGACCAGAACGCGCCGGCCAACCCGCCGACAGACACAAGAGGAGGCAAAAGCAGTGACGACTCCAGTCCAACGTCAAGGCTATTCACCTAATGGAGGGACCGAAGGAGTGCCGTCGACGGAACGGTGTGAAGGCGAAGGCCTCAGCAAACCAGGCCTCCAAGGGGAGAGGGCGACCGAGCATGACGGCGAAGCCAGGCGTACCGGCGTCGCACAAACCCGTCCCATAGGAGGACAGACCCGTCAACACAGCCAGGGACTGAACAGCCGGAAGGATGTCAGTGTGGCTGAAGTCCGACCAGAGCGTAGGCCTGCAGAAGGGAGCGGGACCGCAGCAGGGGTAGGAAGGGCGAGGCGCTGAGGGTGAGTCACCGCCAAGAAGCGCGAGAAGAGGGAGGCGTCCAACTACGCCAAGCACCCGTCGAAGCGTGACACAACCCAGCCCTGCAAAGCCAACAATCGAACCGAGAGAGGCGACCCCCCCCCCCCCCCACCCAGAATGGTCGGCCCGCAGGGACAAGCGGGAGTGGGAGCGAGACCCACGACACGAACCAGCAGCGTCGCGGCCCAAGGAAGGCGAGCGACGACGGCCGTGTCGCCGTAGAGGGACCCGTCCCCGATCACGAACGGCCGAGGGGGAAACAGCACCATCCCCCTCTTCCAGCGACACGACAGCACCCGAGAAAGGGGGACCCCGAAACCTCACCGAGGCAAGAGGAGGGGTACCCCCCAGGCGAGACGGGAAGGGAAGGGCAGGAAGAGAAGAAGGAGGAGGAGCAGGACGACGGGAGGGGGAAGGCCGGCCGGGTGAAAGGAGGCCAGAAGGAGCCGCGGGGGGAAACAGAGCAAGGACCCCCGGGGCTGAGAGAACAGGGCGGCCCGACACCGAGGCGGAGGAGGGAGGGACCTCCACCGTGGGACGAGACCGTGAAGGAAGAAGAGGCACTGAAGCAGGTGAAGTAGGAGAAGCAACGACACCCAGGCGGACCCTCCTGGACAGTGTAGGAGGGAGCAGAGGGCCAGCGACAGCACGAACAACCGCGCGCGGAGAGGACAACGGAAGAGGAAGTCGTCTGGTCTAGGAAAGCGGGCGGAAGGGAGGAGAGCCCCTATCCGTAGAGGCCAGGGGAGGGCGCACAGGAGCAGAGCCGCTAACCCCGGCCTCAGGGCGAGAACCAAGACGAGGGCGACGGGCGACGTCAAGGCGATCAGGAGGACGACGAGGGGCAGTAGCGAGGCGAGCGAGAGCGTGGAGGCTTAGGTTGACCAGTAGCGTAGGTGAACCATATGATACCCAGCTCGCCTTGTACCATTAGTGCCAACCCCAGAAGGGACGTCACAACGGCGTCCACGTATCCCAGGCACCTATTTACAGCTAGGTGAACTGAGGCTAACACATGAAAGGAGACAAGCCCAATACGTCACCGCCCGGTCAGGGATTGAACCCCCGACCCCTCGTGTGTGAGACGAGAGCTCCACCTACGAGGCTACGGGCAGTGTTGAACGGCCGTCAGTCGGGTCAGGGATACCCAGGGGGACGCGGAACCGGGCGGCAACAAAGGCCGGGGAACGGCGGCCCACAGGCCCAATGTGGCGGGAGACCATCGGCCACACCGACGGAAGGGAAGCAGAGGCCACAGCCGCCGCCGAGGAACCAGGGCCATGGAGCAGCACAACCACCAGGGCCAGACATGGGCCACACAGAGCAGGGAGGCAGGCCGTAGAGGACACAAAGAGCGAGTGGCGCAAGCAGGACATGTGGCTCACCAAGCACGGGGAGCGACAACCAAGGCGAAAGCAAAGCAGCCGACCAGCACGAGAAGAACACACACCAGAATCAGCACGTCGAAGGTGTAAGTGGAGAGAACGTCCAAGAAGAACCAGGGAAGGAGCATGGGGAAACAGGAACACACATGCAAACAGGTATCCGTACTCACCCTAAACTGGGAGCACAGAGGTAGGTGAGGAGGGCGGCCGAGGCGGAAGAGCACCAGCAGAACCTGCAAAGATGGAGAAAGTGTTAACCACCACTCAACATCTTACATGCAGGGCCTATAACACCAGGAAAGTGCATACACCAATATAGTATCAGGCAACAAGATGACATAAAAAAGGTCAACAGTGAAAGCCAACTATAACCGCAAATTTGCGGGCCAATGGAGGTAGATCCGTACCGACACAAACCTCCCACATCGCCACGCGACCCCCCAGCGATCTCCGCAAATTTGCGGGGAGCCGAAACGACCCAGAGGGCCGAATCGAGCACTCCGCAAACTTGCGGGACCGGCCAAGAGGGCCCGGTGCCGAACAAGCGAGAGGGGCGTCTAGGAAAACCAAAAAAGGCCCGCAAACAAGCGTCAACTCCTTATGAACTCCAAGCGACGATGACCATCAAGCTGAGCAGTGTCTTCCTTGATAATATCCTGACTCAACCGGTCAAGGGAGAGGCAAGGAAGACACACCAGGGGAGAGGAGGCACATCCCCCGGGAACCACCCAACCCACAGAGATAGAGCAAAGCCCATGAGGAGAAGTGGCAGGTTGGGTGGTTTGGCACAAACAGGGGCCCCCGTGAGGTACCCCAGGATCGGGCAAAAGCTATGAAAGGATGGAGGTGAAAACAGGAAGGGAACACAAAAAACCAGTAATGAAACTGGCGAGAAAAAGGGTGGCCTAGCCGCGAGTAGAGAATGTGTCAGGGGCGAAAAACCCTGTGGCGTGAGGGAGAGGCCCCCGTGGGGTACCCCTGGATATCACGAACCACCAAACGCCCAGGCCCTTGAGACACAGTGAAGGCTCGAAAGGGGGGACTCGGGAATAACGCTATTTATGCGGCTGACACAAACACTACAAACAGCACCGCCACCACGAAATCTCAGATTGTGAACCAACTGTACACCTAGGCTATGAAAAAATGAGAACTCATAGGGGCATAGCAATTCCTGAATGAGAAAACGAGCTAGGCTAAATGAAGCTAAAAGCTAAACCATGCCCAGACTAACAGGAAAAAAGAATATGAAAAGAGAAAGAATGAAAAACATATACGAGGAACGCCAGGCGCCCCCGTACCTTCGGTAAGCTATTTCCACACGCGTCTCCATTATACACACTTAGGAGCCCATTTACGTGTGCCCTAGATCACGTAACATCTGTCTAACAAAAAAAGAAGGCCAGAAAAGCCGAAACTAACCTAAACAGGGTGAATTAAAGGAGCACAACAAAAGCGACTTCATTCAATGGAGCGCGTGAAAAAATTATAACAAGAGAGGGTCGCTCATGCGCACGTTCGACAGGGATCTGCACATGACGGAACACGGGATGGGCCTTAAGCGGTAACTAAGGTAAACCCCTTTTTCTTTTCTTCTATGCTTTTTTTTTCACCTTCGGTGGTAGTTTTGGTTAATGTACAACGTCTCCTAGAGCAAGATAAGGAGTAGACTCTAGACGTTTTCTTTTTAACCGCGGTTGGAATGACGACATAGCAGTCAAAATAGACAAGTCGTCATTGCAATTAGGTTAATAGCCTTGACGTTGGATTTGCCAAGACTACTAACAAATAGATAGATTGAAAGAGTCACTAATAGATATTCTTGAACCTATCTGTATCCATTGTGTAAATATATCTTAAGGGAGCCCTCCTCGCTTTTTTCTCTGTCTCTCCCTCTCTCTTTGGCTTGTATCCATTGGGCCCCATTCAGCCTAATGTTTTAAGACGTTTAACCCCATCCAGCTGTCAATATTTTCCTGGCGAGCGGTAGCGAGCCAGCATATATATATTTTTCTTTTGACAGCAAGCTAAATTTGTACATTTTCCGATAGAAAAATTTCTCCGGCGAAGGCGCATTTCTCCATACAACGCTGGCTCGCTATCGCTCGCCAGTAAGAAATCGACACCAGGATGGGGATAAAAGTCTTTAAACAGTTGGCTGAATGGGGCCGAATGGATACAAGCCAGAGAAAGAGAGAAAAGGAGTGAAAGATAAAACAAAAAACAGGTGACCCCCCTTAATAAAACTTATGCATGAATATAATTTTATGTGGATTAATAATAATTTTGTGGATTAATAATAATTTTATGTGGATTAATAATAAAACCATATCTGCCAGTTAAGTCTTTGCTAGATACATACACACACAAGTCAATCCAGATGGTAGTATTTACATAGAGATAATCAGTGACATGGGTTCGATCCCAGCCAAGGCGCATACAGACTAATAAACACACACAACAAAGCCATTCCAACAGCTTCCTCTATCTACAACACCCCTTATCTGCTATATCTACACTTTCCCAGCCGTATGGTCCTATGGTGTATTGTCTGATGGCGTAAGGGGGGGAGGGGGGTATTCGCTTTTACTGGACCCCCTTCTACCTCATGTTTAGACCCATTAGGTTTGCGATTTTAATAAGTTTGTTCACTAGTTTGTTCACTAGTTTGGCGATGTTTGAGATCTTTCACCCTATTACTTTGTCAATATTAAGACTTTTCATGCCGTTTCGGTGTCGATTTTTTCCTGGCGAGCGATAGCGAGCCTGTAATTTGTGAAGAAATCGGCCTTCGGCCGGGATATTTTTATACTGAAAATTGCACAAATATATCTTGAAAGGGGGTCTAGTGGGGAGATCCTTCACTTTGTGTCAATTTTGTTATGTATTTATTATTTTTCTAGTTTCCTCGCTAGACCTCCATCAAGCTTAAAATGAAGCCCCCTAGACCCCCTTTCAAGATAAATTTGTACATTTTTCGGTAGAAAAATTTCCTGGCCGAAGGCCGATTCCTCTTAAATTACAGGCTCGATCGCTATCGCTCGCCAGGAAAAAATAGAGACCTAATTGACAGGAAAGGTCTTAAAATTGACAGAAATGGGGCGAAAGTTCATAAAATCGCCAAACTAATGGGTCTAAAGATGAGGGAGAAGTTGGTCTAGACAAGCGACTCACTCGTCTCCCCTTAAGTTGGTCTAGACAAGCGACTCACTCGTCTCCCCTTAAGTTGGTCTAGACAAGCGACTCACTCGTCTCCCCCTTAAGTTGGTCTAGACAAGCGACTCACTCGTCTCCCCTTAAGTTGGTCTAGACAAGCGACTCACTCGTCTCCCCTTAAGTTGGTCTAGACAAGCGACTCACTCGTCTCCCCTTAAGTTGGTCTAGACAAGCGACTCACTCGTCTCCCCTTAAGTTGGTCTAGACAAGCGACTCACTCGTCTCCCCTTAAGTTGGTCTAGACAAGCGACTCACTCGTCTCCCCTTAAGTTGGTCTAGACAAGCGACTCACTCGTCTCCCCTTAAGTTGGTCTAGACAAGCGACTCACTCGTCTCCCCTTAATTAAGCTTGATGGAGGTTTAACGAGGAAACTCAACATGTAATAAATAAATAAATAAGTATCCCCCGAAACACAAACACTAGGATTCCAAATGTAAGAGAAGAGGTCCTGGTGTTAGTGTGGGCTTTGTGTGTGGATGACGTCATAACCGGGGGTGTAGTGAGCCTGGTAGAGGTGGAGGTACGGGTAGTGTTGCGGTGTCAGTGAGCGACCAGGCACAGTCATGGCACCACACCACCACCACTACCTCGGCTCCACCACCACCACACAGGTCCGTCAATAACAGTTTCACCAACAACACATATTATGGTCTTGGATTGTGGTTGATTGGACGATTTTATGCAGTTTAAGAAAGACCTGTGATATTAAAGTGAGGGTTTTAGTTTGCTTCCTAGACCTCCATCAAACTTTATAAAGTACCTCGAAGACCCCCTTCGATATATGTGTACATTATTTAGTAAAAAAAATGTCGTGGCCGAAGGCCGGTTCCCCCTTAATTACAGGCTCGCTATCGCTCGGCACGAAATAATCGACACCTAAATGGCGCAAGATATCTTAATGTTGATAAACAAATGGGACGAAAGGTCTAAAAAATAGACAAACTAATTGGGCGAACGTCATAAAATTTCAAAGCTAAGGAGGCTAAACATGAGGGAGAAGGGTAGCCAGGAAGAGCAACTACCTCCCCCTTACCAAAGATGAAGACAACAAGAGAGGAGAGGAAACCATTTGTTGGATAAAGTCATAAAGTGAACCCAATGTTAAGGGGAGGTATTTAGTTTGTTCCCTACGTTTTCATCAAGCTTAAAATTACACCCCCTAGACCCCCTGTCAAGATAAATTTGTACATTTTTCGGTAGAAAAATGTCCCGGCCGGAGGCCGATTGCTCTTAAATTACAGGCTCGCTATCGCTCGCCAGGAAAATATCGACACCTTAATGGCACGAAAGGTCTTAAACTTGACAGAAATGGGGCAACATGTCTTAAAATGTCCAAACTACTAAAGCGAACGTCTTAAAATCTCAAAAGTAATGGGGCTAAACATGAGGGAGAAAGGGGTAAAGAAAATAATCCCTCAAGTGGAAATCTCCCCTTAACCCAATGTTCAACCTTGAACTGTGTTGGTGGTGTAATGGTTTAGAACTTTAGATGCTGTATGTTCTGGGTGTGGTGTCCCGAGTTGGAATCCCAGGAGGACCATAGGCTTTCATTAGTTTATTCAAGTAAGCTACATTAGGGTTTGTAATTGATGATTAATGTTAAGAACGGGGGGTGTTACTTATTAACCCCTTCAGTACCGGGGACGTCCTTCTCTAGCTGTGGCAAGATCCGATTACGTATTTCTGTTCTGTTTTCTGGCTTTTCTTAGACGATTTTCTTCAGATTAGGAAAGGTATGTGGACGTCAGAGGGTTAATTGAGATAGTCTTTACCCTTACAATTCCCACGGGTCCTTCCTAAACTGTATATAATCGTATGATGACAGCCAGAATCAACTGTCATAATACGTCATAATCGTATGATGACAGCCAGAATCAACTGTCATAATACGTCATAATCGTATGATGACAGCCAGAATCAACTGTCATAATACGTCATAATCTACAAAGAGTTAAGGGGACAGTGGCCATTTGTTTGGTCTATTAATTAATGTATTCATATATTTTTTTAGTTTCCTCGCTAGACCTCTATCAAGCTTAAACAAACACCCCCTAGACCCCCCATCATGATAGATTTGTACATTTTTCGGAAGAAAAATGTCCCGGCCAAAGGCCGATTCCTTCTAAAATTAAAGGCTCGCTATCGCTCGCCAGGAAAAAATCGATACCTAAATGGCACGAAGGGTCCTAATATTGACAAAGAAATGGGGTGAAAGATCATAAGATCCCAAAACTAATGGAACCAACCAACGTCTTAAAATCTCAAAACTAGTGGGGCTAAACATTATGGAGAAGGGGATCCCCTTAATAGTGTGACGGCGGAGTTATAGTTTATAGTATGTGTTCTGGGTTACTTTATTACCTCCTTCTCTCCCCCCCCCCCCCCCTCTTCTCTCCTTCCCTTCTTCTCTCCCCTCCCCCTCTTCTCCCCTTTCCTTATTATCTCCCTCCCCCTCTTCTCTCCTCTCCCCTCCCACTCGTTTCTCCTTCCCTTCTTCTCTCCCTCCCCCTCTTCTCCCCTTTCCTTATTATCTCCCTCCCCCTCTTCTCTCCTTCTCTCCCCTCCCACTCGTCTCTCCTTCTCTCCCCCTCTTGTAGTCTCCCCTCCCCCCCCTCTTCTCTCCCCTCCCCCTCTTCTCTCCCCTCCCACTCGTCTCTCCTTCTCTTCTTCTCTCCCCCTCTTGTCGTCTCCCCTCCCCCCCCCCCACCCTCTTCTCTCCCCTCCCCCTCTTCTACCATATTAGCACCAAAGGTCCTCGTATGTAGCCTACTACCCCGGTGTGTGTCAGGTACAGGGTCACTGGAGATTTAGTTTACAGGTTGGAGTTTGTGTTACTCTTTTGTCCTGATCGTTCTCATCATATACATATTCTCCTCTCCTCTATCGTTTTTTTTTTTTTTTTCATGAAGGATAAATAATGAAAAGCTGCCTGCACTAAGTGTCACCATCAAAGCTGCCTCCACTAAGTGTCACCATCAAAGCTGCCTGCACTAAGTGTCACCATCAAAGCTGCCTGCACTAAGTGTCACCATCAAAGCTGCCTGCACTAAGTGTCACCATCAAAGCTGCCTGCACTAAGTGTCACCATCAAAGCTGCCTGCACTAAGTGTCACCATCAAAGCTGCCTGCACTAAGTGTCACCATCAAAGCTGCCTGCACTAAGTGTCACCATCAAAGCTGCCTCCACTAAGTGTCACCATCAAAGCTGCCTCCACTAAGTGTCACCATCAAAGCTTCCTCCACTAAGTGTCACCATCAAAGCTGCCTCCACTAAGTGTCACCATCAAAGCTGCCTGCACTAAGTGTCACCATCAAAGCTGCCTCCACTAAGTGTCACCATCAAAGCTGCCTCCACTAAGTGTCACCATCAAAGCTGCCTCCACTAAGTGTCACCATCAAAGCTGCCTGCACTAAGTGTCACCATCAAAGCTGCCTCCTAAGTGTCACCATCAAAGCTGCCTGCACTAAGTGTCACCATCAAAGCTGCCTGCACTAAGTGTCACCAAAGCTGCCTGCACTAAGTGTCACCAAAGCTGCCTGCACTAAGTGTCACCAAAGCTGCCTGCACTAAGTCTCACCAAAGCTGCCTGCACTAAGTGTCACCATCAAAGCTGCCTGCACTAAGTGTCACCATCAAAGCTGCCTGCACTAAG
>JBAKBP010030497.1:0-25647 GCA_037953745.1 Lithodes maja | reverse complement strand
CTGTCTCCACAAACAACATGCCTAGTGCCCTCCCACAACCCAGCCGAGACCGCAGCTTCTAACCTGTAGTCTCCCTCCTTCTCCACCTTCGTCCCTAGAACAGCCAGGTCATGAGAGGGACAATCAGTACCACCCGTGCAGTCACTCCCACAGTTCATTATAGCTAAGGCTTCCCCGCCGATACCGTACATGCGCACCCCCACATTCCTTGTGACGACATCTGCCTGCGCAGCATCACCGCTTTTAGCGACATGGCCAGATACAGTCGGTCTGTGGTAGGGCTGTTGCATTAGACTAGAGCAGCATTGGGAGGCTATGCGACGACCGGGCACTGCGATACCACAGCCGACCTTACCAATCTGCTCAATGTCCTCCTTTTGACCACCACCCTTGGCAGCCATGGGTCGACCCTGACCTGGCAACCATGCCAAAGCCTCGTCGCCCACCTTAAACCACCGAAACAACGAGGCTAACGGTCTCTCAACAGTCACGTGACCTGCCCGTGGAACATCTTGCACCGCCCGAGTTGTGAGACTCAGGGGCTCGGCACGACCAGTGGGGTATGAACCGAGCTGGTGCTGGAGTGCTGCACACTGCTGCTCAGGCAGGCGCTCTAGCGCTTCCACAGCCACCAGACTCGTGTCCCCCGCCCACGGCTCCGCCGAGACATAACAATCCCTACTCTCCTCCACCTGTGCCCTACTGCCCCCCTCTCCTTCTCCACCTTGGCCGCGGCAGACCAACGCAGGGACAGTAGGCTGCTCAGGTGGTTGCCTCACAAACTCCTCCAACAGGTTCACATGACATGCTTCCCCGTCCTCGTGTTTAATCTCGACAGCACCATTACCACACTTCTGAACTTCCGGATCCTCCAACTGCAGTTTACAAATATCTGAGGGAACCAACCTGTCTAGATGCTTCCGAAGCAACCCAAGTCCTTCCCCAATATCAAACTGAGCAACCCTTTTTTCTCTCCGTGTGCAACGTTGCTGCCCCGGAGTCTCTTCCAGCCCTACCTCCTCACTAGCTGTGACAGGTCCTGGGGCCTCTCCAGACTCCAACATAGGTGCCAATACTAAATCACCCAGGAGAGCCGCCGAGTCAAAACTCTTAAAACCAACTCCAGCTTTAGCCTCCTCCTGTTGATCGTTCCTCTGCTGGTCTGAAGACGGAGGACTAGGCTGTGACACTTTATCTGCCCGAGCTCGGGTGACAACACACGCCATGGGTTGTGTCTGGCACCGCTCGACCCACTCTTGCTCTTCCCCACTCACGTCGGCCGGCCTCTCGGCAACGACTAAGGGTAGAACCTCAGAAGCGGGCATTGCAAAGTCGTTGCCGAGAAGAAGGTCGACGCCCTCCACTGGCAGTTTCTCCACAATCCCAACATCCAATTCACGTGCCACACCATCCACCTCCAACTCCAACCGCACCAGCGGGTATGACCGAGTTGCATTAATACCCTGCACCACTACCACCCGAGCCGCATTTATAGGGTAGCCAGTCAAATTGTTCATCAGAGTCTGGGAAGCACCTGTATCACGCAAGACCTCTACTCCATGCTTGCGCCCCGCCCACATCACGCAACCCCGTCCTCTATGGTCGCAAAAAACATCCTGAGCAGGGTTCGAGCCTCTCAGGTGTTTCTGCATTGGCTGTGCCTCAGCCTCTGACGAACTGCCCCGGGCAAACTCAGAAGACTTCGGAGACACACCAATGTTGCAGGCCAAAGACACAGCTGCTGTAGGTGGTTTGCTAGGACAGACTCTTGCAAAGTGCCCCTTTTCATGACAAAGATAACACTCCAACTCCCCTCTGGGCTTCCCTTGGTACTGGGAAGGGCCCGGCCCCTTCTTAAATGGGACGGTGTTAGTCTTGTGGTCAGTCTTGGTATCATAGCTCTTGTACTTGTTTGCATAATGTATATCACTAACTCGGGGGGGTGGGGTGTCACGCCCCTTGTTACCTGCCTCACTACGCTGGGCAGACCCGCACCCACGAATTAATGATAGCCGGAGGTCAGCCATCTCAGCTGCCTCCTGTAGAGTTTTAGGGTTCTTTTCTTTAATAGTTAAAGTCATATCTGCACCAGTACACTTATAAAACTGCTCGAGCAGAAACAGCTCAGTCAACTGTTCGGCCGTCTCAGCTTTCTCAGAACGTGTCCAGTTAGCAAGTGCATCTTTTAAGTCCCGGGCATGTTCAAGAAAGGTCGCCTCCCTAGTCTTCGTAACACCCCGAAACTTCAATCGATATGTTTCTGGTTGCAACTCGTATGCCCGTAGGACAGCTCTCTTCAATACTGGGTAGTCAATGCAAGACTCTAAAGGCAGTGCATCATAAGCCTTCAGACCCTTACCCGTAAGTCTTGAGGAGACCAGAGCTGCCCACTTCTCTTCAGGCCAATTATGCTCCCTACACTTCTTCTCAAAACGATTAAAAAATTCTGTGACTTCAGTTTCACTAAATGCCGGCACCAATTTGACTAAGTGAGACAAGGACTGTTCTCTTACTTGGCCCTCCCGGCCCATCCGAATCCCTGTCGACTCTGCACGAGTCTTATCTAAGTCTATCTGAGCACAATATTTCTCGGAGTCGTATCTAAGCTCAGCCTCGTGCCTCCTGACCTCAATCTCATGCCTCCTAGTCTCATTCTCCTGCCTCCTAGACTCAGCCTCAATCTCCTGCTTCCTAGCCTCATTCTCCATTTTAGCAAGCTCGAGTTTAAATATCATCTCAGGAGACAGGCCGGAAGAGGGAGCTGCCACTACTGAAGGAGGGGGGGCAAGAACTGGGGAACCACCATACGCACCGCCCGAGGGCACTCCAATCTTCCAATGCTCATCCCTCTGTGGGAGAGTGCTAACCTCCGGCAACTGAGTGGACGGCACTGTGGGAGTCGAGTGAGAGGGGATCTGGGGAGGAACCCCCCCAAACGCCCTCTCCTCCGAAACCCCATGTCGCCCACGCAACACCCAGGAAATCAGCTCCCCCTTGGACATCCCTCCTACATTGGATAGACCCAAAACCTTGGCTATCAGGTGCAAGCCATAAACATTCACCCCAGTCAGCCTCTCCTCCGTCACGTGGTACTGCTTACTCACAAAAAGTCTAGCATCCTCCTCACTAGTTACTAACGGCACCTCCTCACTTAGCATCTCTCGCTCCTCGTCAGTACTAGGGCACGACATACTGAAGTTCACAAAAAATTCTCGAGACAAAAGTGTTAAACTCCCTTATGCAAGCACTAATTACTAAATTAACTGGAGTCTCTTAAATGCTCTCCTAATTGCCTTACAAAAAAAAATATTCTTCAATATGTACTCTAAAGTACCAACAAACAAATGTTGTACAACTCTGCAAAAAATTATACTGTTCACAAAATCCTAAGCAAGGTCGCCATTTGTTACGACCGGGCACTCGGGTACACTAGGGCTCTTACACAGGACTCGAGTATGGCTCGCTGCCACAACGGAAACACACGATCCCAACCCCAGAGTACTGCCAGCCGAACAAAAAACGCCACTACCCTCCAGAGTTCTATCTGCTATAACGGGGTATACAAGAACTCGGTACTAGCGTTTCACACAACAGACTAATAGCAAGACGGGAGTTATCTAGTCTGGTCAACAATCAAACAAAGAAGAAAGTACTACAACACTAAAGAATAGTGTTGGCCGAAGCCGAAGTAATCCACCCTTGAACTAAGAACTTAAGAAGTCCTCCACCCTCTACTTCGGATCGGCACTATTACGTTACGTTAAACAATAGTCCTCGAGCATCAAGCAAGGAATCTTCTGATAAGTTAGATGCTTCTCGAATACTCATAAGAAGTAAGTATCGGATTTTGAACAGCAATTTAATGAATAACTCACTGGTAATTAAAGGCTTTAAATTGACATAAGAAGAATTATAAGAATAAGCAATAGGATATGGCAAACATTAAGAAGAAGTACTCCGACAATGCACTGGCAATAGCCTACTAAGATTGTGCTCGTGGGCCACTAATCTCTGAAGTAGCTAAGCGTGCCACACATGAAATCAATAATGCTTAAACAATAATATACATAAGGAGAAGCTTCAATACTATACTGTATCTGCTGGTCGAGCAAAGTCTAGCTGGGATATCTAAGGTTAAGAGACAATGGCTGAGCAAGCGGCTCGTAGCCTAGCGAGGTCCTTAAGACTGTGCGGCCAAATTACGGTAATTGACGGGATGCTCTCTTGAGAGATCCAGATCACTAGTATCTGGTTCTCTCCTGGCGATCCTCTCAAAGTCAAGCAAATGAGATAGCACAGTGTTGGGTGGCACAGGCAAAAGCCCTCACTCGCAACACAGTGCTAAACTCCCACGGTACACAATCAAAAAGACCCCCTAGGCTTCCCACGTCTCCGTTGCAATTGTGCTGGTTCAACCAACCTAGCACTCATAGGAAATCACAACTCGAGGAACCCTATCCCAGTCTAGCATTACCTAAACCAGCAGAAAACAGGAACATGAATAATCGCACACAGGGAAATGCATATACGAGTGCAACAAACATCAATCAATCCTATTCTAGTTAACCCTTCCAAAAATAGGCTATCTAACAGGCACTTATCTCGTGAGAACTCAAGCGATAATACTTTGGCTGACTAAATCTGCACCAAAGGGGTCATTGAGGTTATAAACAGGGACGAGAAGAGAAGAAGATAGGCTGTTCAGAGAGTAGAGAAAGTTCACATCAGTCGGAAGAATATGGATAGTTGCAAGGGATATGAGAAGTCGCTTTGCCTGATGAGTTCTGAAGCATGGTGGCAAAAACCTCTCTTTTTATACTCGGCCCTCTAGCGGCATATCTCAAACTACTTAAGGACCGCCCACTGGCAATCATGACGTCATATTCTCTCAATCTGGGATTGACAAAGAACTTCCCACGCGCTGAAAGGGAGGAAGGGAGGAGGGAATTAGGCCTACCGGCCCGCGTGGCGCACTCACCGACCCCACGCCACGTAATATCCCTCCTCTCATCATTACATACAAGTCCCACACACAATACTTATATCTAATGATATAAAATAGAACTCGTTGACTTAGAAGAAAACAAAATACATAATGATAATACTTATAGTACAACGGTTCACATAAACTGAGTTAGGAAACTCTACACAGACTACAGCCAAAGTTCCTGCCCTGACGATCCTAGCGAGAGTGGGGCCTGACTGGGCGTTCTGTACAGCATGCTCATACTCGACATGCGTCACAAGTATAGCTGCTAAATCTATTCTATGATTATATTCTCAGGCCCAATCCCCACTTTTTTTGGTGGGTGGCCGACTCAAGACAGAGCCAGAATAGGGACAACACAACAGAAAACAATTAACACACACAAACAAAATACAAATTCACACACATCTAGGTCATCCAGGAGAAGACCCAGAGACCAGGGTCACCAAGGGCCCTCCAACACTTCCCCGGCACCCGACCACCCGGAGAGGTTCCGATCTCGGCAGGCAGACATGCAGCAGAGCGAAACCACAAGCCCGCCCACCACACTTCCAGGCGCATACTTCATATAAACCGTCTCCCCGGGCCAGGCGCCTGATGGACTATTATCTAGTCCTACTTGCGCCTGACCCCTTTCCACCAAATGACCATGTGTTCACTCATCTATTCACAAGCATTTTCCATTCATTCCTACATCCTTGCACATTTAAAGCTCCTATTCTTAGGGTCCGGGACCATGAACGCGTTCCCTCGCCCCTATCTGTCTCGTTGTTTTGGTAGATTTATTTAAGGGGAGAGGGATACCAGGCCTCCCGCCCCCGATCCCCTTTAGCCGACTTCTACGTCTCACAGGAGAAAGGAGTGGTGGAAATTTCTCACCCCTCCACCACAGAGGAGGCTATCTGCACCAGAAAGTGGCGAGCGTTGGGGTCACTGCTAAATAGATGTAATAAATACCCTCTATAACACACACACACACACGCACGCACGCACGCACACACACACACACACGCACGCACGCACGCACGCACGCACACACACACACACACACGCACGCACGCACGCACACGCACACACACACACACACGCACGCACGCACACGCACACACACACACACACACACACTCTCTCGTCTCCCCCTTCGAGTAATGTTTGCCAAGGCGAGAGAAAAGGCGAAGATGTGTGGATACGACGAGTCAACATGTGAGTTAGAAGCTAAATATAAGTGAACCTGGGGGCATGAGGGGGAGGGGGATTCAGTAGTACGAGAAATAGGCCATCATTTTCTTTAGATGCCATTTCTGGGCCATAATTACAAAACAGTGGCGTTTGTATATCTCAAAACAATGGAGTTGTAAATCGGTTCGTGGAGAAGTTACTTCAGAAGATCAAGCTGTGGAATGTTTATAAGGGTACCGACATAATAAGAGTACAAAAGGATGCCAATGACACCAGTGGCACAGGTATGGCGTAGGTTGGCCGGCCTCTGTTATTATAGGGTTTCTACAGAGAGGGGGCGTTGAGGTGTGGGGAAGGAGGGGCTTTACGAGGTTACCCTGTTTACTTAAGGGGGGATGGGCGTATTGATTTGTCTATTTAATCAAACTTTTTATTTTACTGTTTTTGTGTTCCTCCCTAGACCTCCATCAAACTTAAGGGGAGATTTCCACTTGAGGATTTTTTTTCATTACCCCTTTCTCCCTCATGTTTAGCCCCATTGCTTTTGATATTATATAACGTTTGCCCCATTAGTTTAGCGATTTTAAGAACTTTCACTCCATATTAAGACCTTTCGTGCAATTCAGGTGTCGATTTTATCCTGGCGAGCGATAGCGAGCCTGTAATTTAAGAGGAACTGGCCTTCGGCCGGGACATTTTTCTACCGAAAAATGTACAAATTTATCTTGAAAGGGACTCAAGGAGGTGTAATTTTAAGCTTGATGGAGGTCTAGGGAACAAACTAAATACCTCCCCTTAAAAAACACCACCAAGACTCCCCTTCAAGATAAATTTGTACATTTTTCGATAGAAAAATTTCCCGGCCGAAGGCCGGTGCCTCTTAAATTACAGGCTCTCTATCGCTTCCCAGGAAAAAATCGACCCCTAAATTGCATGAAAGGTCTTAATATTGGTAAAAAATGGGGCGAAAAATATTAAAATCGCCAAACTAATGGGGCAAACGTCTTGGAATCTCAGAACTAATGCGGGTAATAAACATGAGGGAGAATGGGGTCCAGAAGAAAAAAAAAAAAAACCCATCCCCCCTTAAGTGATCCGGATTAATATTGACATTAATATTGTTACCGGTATATGTATGTATATATATATTTTGTTCTTTCTTATACAAAACCTGATTCCCACATATCGTTATTATTGCGTGATCCACTAGTATTTTCCGTATATTAACCCCTTCTATACCGGCGACGTATATTGTATTTTAATTCAGCTAAATTCAGACAATTTTATAAAGCTTAGGAAGGATATGTAGAAGCTAAACATATTAACCATCTCCGACATATGACGCAATGTTGAGCCTATTAGGGATACTTTAAAGCCTTTGTTACCATCAGGGGTATTTAGAAACCTTTAGCTTAGTTACTTCAACCTCTGCAGTTGTCTTTGAGTTAGCTGTGGGCAGAAAACTAATTTTGGAGAGGTAATTATAAGAGTGAGAGAACTCTATTTTTTATTGCTAATCTGGCAACCTCTGCATCATATGAGGCTGAAGGGGTTAAGTACACATTTCTGGTTTCCTCTTATTTTCCCTTCTTTCATTGTGTCATACGTAGTGCCGATTTGTTTCCTCTTATTTTCCCTTCTTTCATTGTGTCATACGTACTGCCGATTCATTTCCTCTTATTTTCCCTTCTTTCATTGTGTCATACGTACTGCCGATTCGTTTCCTCTTATTTTCCCTTCTTTCATTGTGTCATATGTAGTGCCGATTCGTTTCCTCTTATTTTCCCTTCTTTCATTGTGTCATACGTACTGCCGATTCGTTTCCTCTTATTTTCCCTTCTTTCATTGTTTCATACGTGCTGCGGATTCGTTTCCTCTTATTTTCCCTTCTTTCATTGTGTCATACGTAGTGCCGATTCGTTTCCTCTTATTTTCCCTTCTTTCATTGTGTCATACGTACTGCCGATTCGTTTCCTCGTATTTTCCCTTCTTTCATTGTGTCATACGTGCTGCCGATTCGTTTCCTCTTATTTTCCCTTCTTTCATTGTGTCATACGTACTGCCGATTCGTTTCCTCGTATTTTCCCTTCTTTCATTGTATCATACGTGCTGCCAATTCGTTTCCTCTTATTTTCCCTTCTTTCATTGTGTCATACGTACTGCCGATTCATTTCCTCGTATTTTCCCTTCTTTCATTGTGTCATACGTACTGCCGATTCATTTCCTCGTATTTTCCCTTCTTTCATTGTGTCATATGTACTGCCGATTCATTTCCTCGTATTTTCCCTTCTTTCATTGTGTCATACGTGCTGCCGATTCGTTTCCTCTTATTTTGTCTGGCTTTTGTGAATGGACTGAAGAAAATGGAAAACAAGAAAAACATGATTGTGCGATTATTCTAAGCGACCTGTTTGAGTACACGATAATATTCAGCTTAAGGAGGACCTTCTGGGATTGAAAGAGATAAATAGTATCTCAGTTAACCATTTAACTGACATCAATCATTCCAAGGCTCAGTAAAATTGCATAGTCTTAGTCAGAATGATGTGAAAACAGATGTCATAAGAATTCGAGAGTTATCCCATTATCATCATATTCCAAAGGTAAGATCACACGGGTGAATCATAAGCACATTCACACGGGTTGGGTTCAAATACAAGATACTAGGCGAGTACAAAGGTAAGATCACACGGGTGAATCATAAGCACATTCACACGGGTTGGGTTCAAATACAAGATACTAGGCGAGTACAAAGGTAAGATCACACGGGTGAATCATAAGCACATTCACACGGGTTGGGTTCAAATACAAGATACTAGGCGAGTACAAAGGTAAGATCACACGGGTGAATCATAAGCACATTCACACGGGTTGGGTTCAAATACAAGATACTAGGCGAGTACAAAGGTAAGATCACACGGGTGAATCATAAACACATTCACACGGGTTGGGTTCAAATACAAGATACTAGGCGAGTACAAAGGTAAGATCACACGGGTGAATCATAAGCACATTCACACGGGTTGGGTTCAAATACAAGATACTAGGCGAGTACAAAGGTAAGATCACACGGGTGAATCATAAACACATTCACACGGGTTGGGTTCAAATACAAGATACTAGGCGAGTACAAAGGTAAGATCACACGGGTGAATCATAAACACATTCACACGGGTTGGGTTCAAATACAAGATACTAGGCGAGTACAAAGGTAAGATCACACGGGTGAATCATAAGCACATTCACACGGGTTGGGTTCAAATACAAGATACTAGGCGAGTACAAAGGTAAGATCACACGGGTGAATCATAAGCACATTCACACGGGTTGGGTTCAAATACAAGATACTAGGCGAGTACAAAGGTAAGATCACATGGGTGAATCATAAGCACATTCACACGGGTTGGGTTCAAATACAAGATACTAGGCGAGTACAAAGGTAAGATCACACGGGTGAATCATAAGCACATTCACACGGGTTGGGTTCAAATACAAGATACTAGGCGAGTACAAAGGTAAGATCACACGGGTGAATCATAAGCACATTCACACGGGTTGGGTTCAAATATAAGATACTAGGCGAGTACAAAGGTAAGATCACACGGGTGAATCATAAGCACATTCACACGGGTTGGGTTCAAATACAAGATACTAGGCGAGTACAAAGGTAAGATCACACGGGTGAATCATAAGCACATTCACACGGGTTGGGTTCAAATATAAGATACTAGGCGAGTACAAAGGTAAGATCACACGGGTGAATCATAAGCACATTCACACGGGTTGGGTTCAAATACAAGATACTAGGCGAGTACAAAGGTAAGATCACACGGGTGAATCATAAGCACATTCACACGGGTTGGGTTCAAATACAAGATACTAGGCGAGTACAAAGGTAAGATCACACGGGTTGGGTTCAAATACAAGATACTAGGCGAGTACAAAGATAAGATCACACGGGTGAATCATAAGCACATTCACACGGGTTGGGTTCAAATACAAGATACTAGGCGAGTACAAAGGTAAGATCACACGGGTGAATCATAAACACATTCACACGGGTTGGGTTCAAATACAAGATACTAGGCGAGTACAAAGGTAAGATCAGACGGGTGAATCATAAGCACATTCACACGGGTTGGGTTCAAATACAAGATACTAGGCGAGTACAAAGGTAAGATCACACGGGTGAATCATAAACACATTCACACGGGTTGGGTTCAAATACAAGATACTAGGCGAGTACAAAGGTAAGATCACACGGGTGAATCATAAACACATTCACACGGGTTGGGTTCAAATACAAGATATTAGGCGAGTACAAAGGTAAGATCACACGGGTGAATCATAAGCACATTCACACGGGTTGGGTTCAAATACAAGATACTAGGCGAGTACAAAGGTAAGATCACACGGGTGAATCATAAGCACATTCACACGGGTTGGGTTCAAATACAAGATACTAGGCGAGTACAAAGGTAAGATCACACGGGTGAATCATAAGCACATTCACACGGGTTGGGTTCAAATACAAGATACTAGGCGAGTACAAAGGTAAGATCACATGGGTGAATCATAAGCACATTCACACGGGTTGGGTTCAAATACAAGATACTAGGCGAGTACAAAGGTAAGATCACACGGGTGAATCATAAGCACATTCACATGGGTTGGGTTCAAATATAAGATACTAGGCGAGTACAAAGGTAAGATCACATGGGTGAATCATAAGCACATTCACACGGGTTGGGTTCAAATACAAGATACTAGGCGAGTACAAAGGTAAGATCACACGGGTGAATCATAAGCACATTCACACGGGTTGGGTTCAAATACAAGATACTAGGCGAGTACAAAGGTAAGATCACACGGGTGAATCATAAGCACATTCACACGGGTTGGGTTCAAATACAAGATACTAGGCGAGTACAAAGGTAAGATCACACGGGTGAATCATAAGCACATTCACACGGGTTGGGTTCAAATACAAGATACTAGGCGAGTACAAAGGTAAGATCACACGGGTGAATCATAAGCACATTCACACGGGTTGGGTTCAAATACAAGATACTAGGCGAGTACAAAGGTAAGATCACACGGGTGAATCATAAGCACATTCACACGGGTTGGGTTCAAATACAAGATACTAGGCGAGTACAGCTACAAGTACTTCAGAGAAACGAAACTTGAATCCAGGTATAACTACTTCACACTGTGTTTCAGTTCACGCACACACACACACACACAGACACACACACACACACACACACACACACACACACACACACACAAGCGGTGGTGTGTTTATCGGTACACACGTTATTTATGCATACTTACGAGTACATTTTTCGATTTTACACACACACACACACACACACATACACACACACACACACAAAAGAACAATTAACTTTCCTTTTCTATTGCAGCTCTTCTAACCCTTTTATGTGTTTGCTTCACTTCCCCGACTTTTTGTTATTCCACCCATTTCACCTACTACCACCGTATGCTACCCATTTCTCATTTCATTTAAATCTCCCCATTTCTCCCCCTTTCTCCTCCTCCTTCCCTTATCCGATCATCATCATCATCACCTCAGCGCTCAGCCGTCTACAAGGAGAATACACACCAATCTATGTATTTTGTTGCCATCTCGTATACGTTGTTTCTATTCTGTAGAGAAGTTAGTTAGTCTAATGTTCCTATTTTGATTTATATGTCTTACAAACACATCCAGCAATATCGCAGTGCCCAAGAAAGGCACTCTAAATATTGCAATTCCTATTGAATAACAGGCAGTGGGTATTTGTTCGGTTTAGCCTAATAATTTGAATTGAGATTCCTTGAGTGAGTTAAGGGGAGGTATTTAGTTTGTTCCCTACGTTTTCATCAAGCTTAAAATTACACCCCCTAGACCCCCTTTCAAGATAAAGTTGTAAATTTTTCGGTAGAAAAATGTCCCGGCCGGAGGCCGGTTGCTCTTAAATTACAGGCTCGCTATCGCTCGCCAGGAAAAAGTCGACACCTTAATGGCACGAAAGGTCTTAAAATTGACAGAAATGGGGCAAAATGTCTTAAAATTTCAAAACTACGAGGGCGAACGTCTTAAAATCTTAAAAGCAATGGGGCTAAACATGAGGGAGAAACGGGTCCAGAAAAAAATCCCTCAAGTGGAAATCTCCCCTTAAAGGTTTGTCTTACTATTCTAGTTGTCATGCTAAATTATATTAAGTATAAGTATATATATAAGTTATTAAGTATAAGTATTAAGTATTAAGTATAAGTATTAAGTAGTATTAAGGGTAGTGATTGAGAGAGTGAGAGTGAGAACGGAGAAATGGATAGGCGACGAGCAGGGAGGCTTTAGGAAGGGAAGAGGATGTGTAGATCAGATTTTTACCCTGAATTGTGTTGTGGAGAAGTATCTGGAGAAGAAACAAAAGGTGTATGTTGCCTTTATGGACTTGGAGAAGGCCTATGACAGAGTGGATAGAGAAGGTTTGTGGAAAGTACTTAGAATATACGGAGTAGAGGGCAAGTTGCTGAAAGCAGTGAAGAGCATGTATGAGGGTGCAAAGGCGGCAGTACGTGTGGAGAGTGAGCAGAGCGAGTTCTTTGACCTGAATGTTGGTTTGAAACAGGGGTGTGTGATGTCCCCGTGGTTGTTTACTGTATATATGGATGGAGTTATGAAAGAAATACTATCAAGAGCAGTGGATGTTGGTGTATCGCTGAAAAGGGAGGGAATTGAGTGGAAGCTACCTATACTGCTGTTTGCGGATGATACAGTTCTGATGAGTGATAATGAATGGGAGTTGCAGGGTCTGGTAAATGAGTTTGGAACAGTGTGCGAAAAACGGAATTTGAAGGTAAATACGGGGAAGAGCAAGGTTATGGTCTTCGAAAGGGGTGAAGTCACAGAGTGTGAGGTGAAGCTGAACGGTCAGGCTATGGAGATCGTCAACTCTTTTAAGTATCTGGGCAGTGTGTTGAGTAAAGATGGGACTATTTAAATAAACATAAAATTGTTTTCGGTTCGGCTATCACTGCGTATTCAAATTTAATTTTGTTTGTTTTAATTTTTGGTTAGGCTATCACCGCTGATAACCTATTTGTGTGTATTTCAACATTTTTTTTTCGGTTAGGCCTATTTAAGTAAGTGAAGCGACCTGAAGGGAGTGAAGTGTTTTTAAAGTGAGTTTAGTGTTTTTAAAGTGAGTGAAGTGAACTGAAGAAAGTGATAGTCACCATGCCTCGTGCCTGTACGAACTGCGCCGGTAGGTTTGGTGCTTCCATGTTTGCTCCTGCCGATCCACAAGTCTGCCGACTCTGCCAGCAACGAGAGGATTTGACAACAAAATTGGATGAAGCCCTCAACAAGATCAACGCCCTCACCAGGAAGCTGGAATCACTCCAAGAGTTTGTAACACTCAACGTTGGAGTATCACTAACGCAAATTGTTTCAACTCCAGCATCCACCACCGCCCCAACGTCATCTGCCAACAATCCAACACCTGCAGTAGACACTGCAGCAGATGATTCTGACGAACCTGAGCCGACATCAAACCAGGACAGCCGCCCTGTTCACCTTAGTCTCTCCCCCACTCCTCGTGCAAGAAGCCTGCTAGCACGAACAGTACCAACCCCTCGCCCCCGTTCTAACCACTCCTCTCCCCGACCTGTACGTAGAGTCCCGCCACCACAGGTTTCCGGATTTACACCAGTGAGGAACGGTGCACGGCCAACGCAGAAAAGGTCTCATCTACCAGTCACAATGTCAAACAGATTTGAGATATTGGTAGAGATGGAAGACGAACCAGAAGAGACCAGGCTCGTTGGGGATTCCATCCTACGAGGACAGGTCGAAGAGTTCTGCGACAGAGTCCCAATTCAACGAAAAAGATTTTGCATCCCAGGAGCTGGACTGGACGACATTGTGGAAGCCTTCGAAGATACCACAAAGGATGCAAATGAAAATACCCTTTTTGTCATCCATGCTGGTTCAAATGACGTCATGCGCACCAGATCCGAAGAGTTGATGGAGAAATATCGCAAGATGATCCAGCACTACAAAAACAAGTCAAGGAATATCATCATCTCAGGCATTCTCCCCAAGATCGACGCACCTGACAAATTCTACGACAAGGCCTTCAGCACAAATAGCCGACTAAAACATTTGTGTCTGAGGGAAGAAGTTGAATTCATCAACCTCTGGGACAACTTCTACAACCAGCCTACTCTGTTCCGCAAGGATGGCACTCATCTAAACCCTGTGGGTTCAGCACGCATGGGTCGTCTCCTACACGAAGCAGTCCGCAGCCATGGATCAAAAAACGCCATCCGAGAAGAAGCAGCAGTGACATAAATCATCCAACGCCAAGAAAAACACAGAGGCAACCGAGGACCACCAGCGATAAGGACCGGAGACAGCGAGGACCGAGGACAGCCATGAACATAAATGTAGATCCGACAAGAACCAAAAATATTATTAAAGCGCGTTCCGTGAGTTCTAAAATAACAAATTTAAAGGTTTTCTATGCAAACGCTCGTAGCATACGCAATAAATTTTCAGATTTAGAGGAGCTAGTGTTTACAGAAAATTATGATGTGATTGGCATAACAGAATCTTGGCTCAATACAGAAGATAGAGACTTTTTAGCAGAGTATTCACTTCCCGGTTATGTAATGTTTGAGAAAAGCCGAATAAATCGAAATGGAGGTGGCGTTTTACTTTATATCAAAGAAAGTCTTAACCCTACCCTCTTGTCAAAACCTCAAATTGTGAACGTCGACGCATCTTTTGTGCTAATAAAGAATAATAAAGGTACCAAAATAATACTTGCATTAATATACAGACCTCCAGCTCAATCAGTGCAAACTGACCGAGAAATTTACGAACAAATTGCAGATGTAAGTAACTCACAAGATACCGTAATTTTTGGTGACTTTAATTTACCTGTGACCAAGTGGGGCGATACTCTTACTTCACACTCCGGACATGACTTGTATACGAACTTGCAAGAGAGTTCGCTTTATCAATTTGTTGGAACGCCGACCCGTGGTAATAACGTTCTTGACATTGTACTTGCAACAAAAGAAGAATTAATAGAGAATTTGAATGTTGGTGATGAATTCAGTAACAGCGACCATCATACGATAACTTTCACTTTAAACTTTACTAGTAACGAACCAAATAGTAGCATCGAAAAAGTCCCTAATTTCAAGAAAGCAAACTTTCCTAAACTTAGAGCTATGTTTAAAGAAACTGACTGGAGCTTTTTAATTCACAATAACGACATAAATACATCTTGGAAGTTATTCGAAGCCACTTACCTAAAAGCAGTGCAAGACTGCATACCATCGAAAACTCGGCGTCCAGGCCATAATAATAAGCCCAAATGGTGGAATAAAGATATTTCAAACTGCCTGCTTGCTAAAAAATTTGCTAATGATAGATTAAAATCCTCACAAAATGACGAAGAACGGCTGAAATTTGTAGAGCTACGACGCAAAGCCAAAAAGTTAATTAAGCAAAGTAAAAAGACCTTAGAGTTACATATTGCGAATCAAAGTAAAACAAACCCGAAAGAATTCTATAGTTATATCAGAAAGAAAAAAGTAGTTACTTCAACTGTTGGACCGTTAGTCGATGAAAATGGAGAATACACCAAAGACGAAGAACAAATGAGTAATGCCCTCAATACCTTCTTTGCATCAGTTTTTACAACAGAAGACCTCAGTGATATCCCTACACCATCGCCGATTCAGATTGATAATTCAGATGTTTTAAGCAATATCACCGTTACAGAGAGAGAAGTATTGAATTGTTTAGATAAACTCAAGGTAAATAAAACGCCTGGACCTGATACAATCTCGCCTAGAGTTCTAAAGGAAGCTAAGGATGAGCTCTCTAAACCACTGACATTACTATTCAATAAATCCTTGCAGTCTGGAACTATGCCCGATCAGTGGAAGCTAGCCAACGTAACACCGATATTCAAAAAAGGCAGCAAATCCCTATCCAGTAACTATCGTCCAATTAGCTTAACCTCAGTTGTATGTAAAATGCTAGAAACGGTCATAAGAGACAGACTCGTAAATCACTTAGAGGAAAATAACATACTTAAAGATACTCAACACGGCTTTCGTAAAAAACGTTCCTGTTTAACAAACCTCTTAGACTTCTTCCACGATATCCTCAACCTCTACGATGAGAGTAAAGCTGTAGATATTATATACCTTGATTTTCAAAAGGCCTTTGACAAAGTTCCCCACAAACGTTTACTGCTAAAACTAAAAGCGCATGGAATACAAGACGGTGTGTTGAAATGGATAGAAAATTGGCTCAGCGACAGAAAGCAAAGAGTAGTCATAAACGGTAAGGCATCAAAATGGACCAATGTAAGTAGCGGGGTACCCCAGGGATCGGTACTAGGACCAATTCTCTTTCTAATTTACATCAACGACATAGATGAGGGTCTCACCTGTACAATCTCAAAATTTGCTGACGATACAAAAATTGCAAATAGCGTACTCTCAAAAGAACAAGTTGACGATATGCAACACAATCTAGATAAATTGTCATGTTGGGCCCAAATTTGGCAAATGAGTTTCAATGCGGATAAATGTAAAGTACTACATATCGGATACCTAAATGAGAAAGCAAACTATTCGATGAATGGCACTCAGCTTAAGAATGTAAACAGAGAAACCGATCTGGGAGTAACAATATCGAGTAACCTAAAACCGAGTCAACAATGTTCAGAAGTTGTTAAGAAGGCAAACAAAATAATTGGCTTTATAGGCAGGTCATTTGAGCATAAATCCAAAGAAGTTATCCTAACCCTTTACAATTCCTTAGTCCGCCCTCTTCTGGAATACTGCGTTCAATCCTGGTGCCCTTATTACCAAAAAGATATAAACAAGCTAGAACGAGTTCAACGTAGAGTTACCAAAATGATACCTAGCATAAAGAACAAACCATACGAAGAGCGTCTTAGAGAATTAAATCTATTTCCTTTAACCCAGCGCAGATTAAGAGGCGACTTAATTCAAGTGTTCAAAATCATCAAAGGCATCGACAATATGAACTGTAGTAAGTACTTCACTATCGACCAATCTAATTACACGCGGGGAAACGGTTGCAAAATTATTGGTAAATCTTTTAACTCGCACGAATCTAAGAATTTCTTCTTCAATCGAGTTGTCAACTTGTGGAATGGGCTTCCCCGAAACGTTATAGACTGCATCACCGTTGATTCATTTAAACTCCGCCTAGACAAATATCTCGCATCAAACCCGCGACTGACTGCGTTTGTAAATGAATAACTTTATTTTATCCCCCCCTCAGTTACTAACCCATCTGTCCCCTACTAACTTCCTAATCCTGCCACGGACATTAGTTCCAGGGCAGTAATTCCCTTTCCAATGTTCCCTTACCCACTCTAAACCACTGTTTGGACACTTGATCCTCAGTGTTTTGGAGGACAAGCAACCTAGAAGGGTCACTGGATCTGTTGTTGCTTGATTTCCTTTGTACCCTTTGACTATGGATGAAGAAGTGCGGGAGAGGGTACAACAGGGGAAGAGGGTTGTAGGAACGCTAAAAGCAGTAACAAGAAATAGGGTGGTCAGTATGGAAGTGAAGAAGTCCTTGCATGACAGTGTGGTAATCCCGACACTGACTTACGGAAGCGAAGCATGGACGTTGGTTGAGAGACTCAGACCAAGAGTGAGAGCAGTGGAAATGAATTACTTAAGGAGTGCGTGCGGAATTACATGGAGGGATAGACAGACTAATGAGGAAGTAAGAAGGAGGTGTGGTGTGGAGGTAGATGTGCTGGAAAGTGTGAAAAGGAACAACTTGAGATGGTTCGGCCATATGGAACGTATGGAAAGCGAGAGAATGACTAAGAGGGTGTACGAGAGCGAGGTGGAGGGACAGAGGGGGAGAGGTAGACCGAATATGAGGTGGAAGGATGGAGTGAGGAACTACATGAATGAAGGCGGTGCTGGTTGGGGGGAGGGGCGTCGACTGACTGGGGACAGAGGTGCATGGGGGCGGTTCGTTCGTGGCCACCCCTTCGGGGATCACGGCGTCAGGCAATAGATAGATAGAGATAGATTAAGTATAAGTTATTAAGTATAAGTATATATATAAGTTATTAAGTATAAGTATTAAGTATTAAGTATAAGTATTAAGTATAAGTTATATCATAGGGAAGGTGTGGTGGAGTGGTCTTGCCACTGGCCTGGTAATCCAAAGGTCCCGGGTTCAAATCCCGATGTATCAATGGGAAGATATTATTGGGATGGAATTTGTGCTGTACCTAGTATCAGTGCATTACCACAAAGCCCACCGAAACGTCAATAAAATACCCTCATTGTTCCCTGATTAAATAGCACTGTATGAATATTCCCATATTCAAAATATGCTATAGGGGTGCAATGCCTGGTGAGTTATCTGCTCAACAGGTGGCGTTGTGTGTGTGTAAGTGTGAGATTTCCGAGTGTAGAGGGTGAGACAGTGAAGCACGGGAACGAGATGGCTTCAGAGATGGGGTCGTTTCGGGCCATGAGTGAGCACCGTGCCTCATGTGAAGGCAAGATGGCAGGTGCTCGTTGTACTCTACGTGCTTCACATGTCTCACTCCCTAGACTGGAACAAGACCTCACGGGCTTCACTGTTCATTGTAAAGCGGTGAATGTTAAGGCTCTCAGCCTATGCCCGAGAGGAAGTAAGTTAGAAAAAAAAAAAAAAAAAAAAAAAAAAAAAAAAAAAAAGTATAAGTATATATATAAGTTATTAAGTATAAGTATTAAGTATAAGTTATTAAGTATAAGTATATATATATAAGTTATTAAGTATAAGTATTAAGTATAAGTATTAAGTATAAGTTATTAAGTATAAGTATATATATGTTATTAAGTATAAGTATTAAGTATTAAGTATAAGTATTAAGTATAAGTTATTAAGTATAAGTATATATATAAGTTATTTTGACTTTATATTGTCTTTGTCCCAGTTTTGGTTTGTTTAGTTTGCAAGTTTTACATTTGAATTAGGCCAATTAAATGATATGTTAATTGTAGTTCTCTGTTTAGTGCACACATCTCGACTGTTCTCTAGGAATTAAATGGCAATGACTATAAGAATATATTCAAGTAGACAACATGGTATCCTTAAACTAAATGAAGCCGTTATCCTCCCCATAGTAGACAGAGCCCCTGAGTTCCCTCTTACCAAGAGGGGGGGGGGGGGGGGGAGAGGAAATGAGGAAAAGGGGGAATGTTGAGTTGCTTCTTGACTTGTCGCCCTCCAACCCTCCTGCATAAATGTATCTCTGTTTGTCTGTCTGTCTGTTCCTGTCGGTCTACCTGTCTGTTTGTCTGACTGTTCTTTTCCGTCTGCTTGTATCTGTCTGTCAATCTTTCTGCATGAATACCTACCTGTCTGTTTCCCTGCATAAATATATCTGTTTGTCTGTCTGTTCCTGTCTGTCTATCTGCCTGATTGACTGCTCTTTTCCGTCTGCTTGTTCCTGTCTGTCTACCTGCCTGCTTAACTGCTCTTTCCCTGTCTGCTTGTATCTAATAATAATAATAATAATAATAAACGGTTTATTAAAGAATGGCAGCCTCATGAGCTGAAAATACATATTTTACAATTTAGTGGATGAATTTGAGATGTACAGATATGAGGATGGTAAGCTTAGTTTACAAACAAAATAAATAAATACAATAATGATGCATGTGCAGAATACAAATTATCATAAAATAACCATGAGAGTAAGTGATATACAGTACATATACACATTTATTTACTTACTCACATACAGAACAACACAAACGCTCACGTATGCACACAAACATACATACATACAGAAACTGTTTTGGTATGGTCAGGGTAAAGAGGGTGCAGGTACTACAATGGGAGGTTAATCCTCGGTAGTGTAGGTGTGTGTGTGTGTGTGTGTGTGTGTGTGTGTGTGTGTGTGTGTGTGTGTGTGTGTGTGTGTGTGTGACAGAAGGCGAAATATGGAAGAGCTGGGCGTTCTATTGTTAAGGGTGGAAATACATGGATGAAGATACGCGAACACTTAATAATAGATAATGCTTATGCATAGATTTATAATCAGAAGTTGCGCTAGTGACTAGTTGTCAGTTCCTGTCTGTCTACCCACCTGCCTGCTTGACTGCTCTTTTCCGTCTGCTTTTATTGTCTGTTTCTGTCTGTCTACCTGCCTGCTTAACTACTCTTTTCCGTCTGCTTGTATCTGTCTGTTCCTGTCTGTCTACCTGCCTGCTTAGCCTAACTGCTCTTTTCCGTCTGCTTGTATCTGTCTGTCTGTCTACCCGCCTGCTTGACTGCTCTTTCCCTGTCTGCTTGTATCTGTCTGTTAATCTTTCTGCATGTGTACCTCTACCTGTCTGTTTTCCTCGCCTCCTCTATCTATCACACATGCATGAATACGGTCATAGAGATATAGGATTGACAATCAGACAAATGCACACTATCGCACACCCTTTCTATATATTGATCTATCTATTTCTATCTATCTATCTATCTATCTATCTATCTATCTATCTATCCATCCATCCATCCATCTATCTATCTATCCATCGATCCATCTATCTATCTATCCATCCATCCATCCATCCATCTATCCATCGATCCATCTATCTATCTATCCATCTATCCATCTATCTATCTATCCATCTATCTATCTATCCATCGATCCATCTATCCATCCATCCATCTATCCATCCATCCATCTATCCATCCATCTATCCATCCATCTATCCATCCATCCATCTATCCATCCATCCATCCATCCATCCATCCATCTATCTACCTATAATTCCGCACCTATAATTCCCCTACAACAATCACAAACATATAAACTCTCTCTTCAAACCAACACCATAATAATTGCAAAATATTACATAGCAAATCCCATCATAAGCTTTAATATAAATCTATTAAACCCATTGTGTTAATATGTGATATACTACATGTGGAAATATAACGTTGCACATGCTCTTTCAGTATAATATTTTCCACTGTAAATAATGGTATAATATTTTCCACTGTACATAATGGTGGATGGGACTCGATAGCCTTGGCGGGCAACCCATCTAGGGGAATAAACTCTAAACAAATTACCGATGGGCGACACGCTAGTTGTTGTTGTTGTTCCCCAAACTGCCTGGCCGAGCAGCCCCAAGGCCCCGAGCAGGCCAAGGCCATAACCGTGCGCCCCCACAGAACCCTCACTGCCGACCACAATAAAGCCTGGGTGACCGAAGCCACTCCATGGCGGGAGCTGAGGAGGGTGCGGAAACGCCCAGGAAACCAAAGCCCCACCCAGGGCCCTATGCCCCTCAGCAATTATGAAGAGAAAGTGCGACACGCTAGTTGGTGCCACTTGCAGGTGGCGATCTTTGTAACAGATAACAGATAATATTTATCAATTTGAACAAGGGAAAGATGTTGTGAACAACTTGGTGTATGTAACGACTATAATAGGTTAGTGAATAGTAATAATGATAGAAAATAAATTATAATACTCAATTTCAATGGGGGCGGGGGGGCGGGGGGGGAGGTAACCACCAGACCAATCGTAACCAATCACTACACCACACTGGTTACCAATCACTACGCCAGATAACACAAATCACCAGATCAATCACAATCAGAGCTAAACACTACATCAAGCACCAAAAGTCACCATTACAACTACCACCGTTCACCATCACAATTCTCACTAGCTAATTTCATTGTTCATTCACAGTTCGAGCCCTCACAAAGAACAAGTCATCACATTATTCGTCACCAGCCACAAAGGTAAGCACCAGGTCAGTTACCACCACCACGTTCACCAATGTAAATCATCACCACAACCATTGTCACCACCACAATCATCACATCAATCACCAAATCATCAAATCCACCACATCAGTCACCACTACTGAAACTCCATCACACCAATCTCCTCGAAGCGTCACTACAATCACCACCACAACCATAGCACCATTGTTGAGCGGTACTTGACAATGAGACAGAATTAATACAAAACACCATCTGAGGAGGAGCACTTTATTGACAACGTTTCGCAGATAGCTTCTTCAACGTTGTTTATAAAGTGCTCCTCCTCAGATGTTTTTTTTTTTTTTTTGTATCCATAGCACCATTCACCAGCGAAAAAAAACTGTCTGTATTCTAATTACCAACAGTCACCACCACAATCACCATTTCACTGTAGTCACCACCACACAAATCACCTACTTAATAACACCACATCCATCCCTACCAATCACACTACCACTACACCAATCACCACCACAACTACAACTATTACCGTCCCCACAACTCCCACCGTCACTACAAAATATATCACCACAATAATCACCAGAACCACCACCATTACCTTACCAATCACAACCAACCACAGTCACCACACCAATCACCACCTCAACCAGTACACCAATCACCACTACAACCACTATCACCACCACAGTCACCTCACCAATCACCACCACAGTCACCTCACCAATCACCACCTCAACCAGTACACCAATCACCACAACCAACCACTATCACCACACCAATCACCACCACAGTCACCACACCAATCACCACCACAGTCACCACACCAATCACCACCTCAACCAGTACACCAATCACCACAACCAACCACTATCACCACCACAGTCACCACACCAAGTCCTCCCACCCTTCGCCCCGCCTGGCTGCCTACCTAAAAGCCAAGTCTTGTCGGGCCGTTCCTGTATGTGATCGTTTCTGCCGTTCACTTTCTTGGGGGAACGTCTTTCTGTCTTTCTGTCTCTCTCTCTCTCTCTCTCTCTCTCTCTCTCTCTCTCTCTCTCTATGCTCTTAGAAGGCTCACTTTCTTTCTTAGTGTTATCTTCTCAGTCTTTGACAATTTATTAAATGTCTACCGTTAAAATATGTTTATCCTTTGTTAACTAATATGTATAAGATGCATTTAATTATTTACTGTAATTTTTGGCTTGGTTCCTGATTTTGAATTATTTTATACACAACCATACTTCCTTTCTTTATCATGTATATTTCTAGTCTTAATATCTTATCACCATCATTAACCCCTTGAAGCTCTGACGCGTTTTATCAGTATATTTTGGCTATCATTAGACGATTTTATGCAGCTTAGGAAGGATCTGTGGGTATTAAAAGGGTAAAGACTATCTCAATCAACCCTCTGACTTCCATATACCCTTCCTAATCTGAATAAAATCGTCTAATAATTACCAGAAAACAAAACAGAAATGCGTATTGGAGCTTGAAAGGGTTAAGGGGAGATTTCTACCTGGACGATTTTTTTCTGGACCCCTTTCTCCCTCATGTTTAACCCCATTGCTTTTGAAATTTTAAGACGTTCGCCCCATTAGTTTAGCGATTTTAAGAACCCTCGCCCCATTTCTGTCAATTTTAAGACCATTCGTGCCATTTAGGTGTCGACTTTTTTCTGGCGAGCGATAGCGAGCCTGTAATTTAAGGGGAACCGGCCTTTGGCCGGGACATTTTTCTACCGAAAAATGTACAAATTTATCTTGAAAGGGGTCTAGGGGGAGTAATTTTAAGCTTGATGGAAGTCTAGGGAATCAACTAAAAACCTCCCCTTAAGATACTGTTTGATCACTTTGTCTCTCACTTTATCCTACAGAATACACGTAATTGTTCTCTCCGATGTGGCACTATGGTATTCATAGACCATGACACCATTCTTAAATAGGCATTATTATAACCCAGTGTGGAGATTGTGCGCTTTCCTGCTGCCTTAAGGAGGGTGACCTGTTTTTGTTCTGTCCTTTTCTATCTCTCTCTGGCTTGTATCCATATGGCCCCATTCAGCCTACTGTTTTAAGACGTTTATCCCCATCCAGGTGTACATTTTTAACTGGTGAGCGGCAGCGAGCCAGCATATTTTTTAGTTTTGTTTGACAGCAGGCTAAATTTGCACATTTTTCGATAGAAAAATGTCTCCGGGCGAAGCCGGATTTCTTCATATAATGCTGGCTCGCAATCGCTCGCCAGGAAGAAATCGACACCTAGATGGGGATAAACGTCTTAAAATAGTTGGCTGAATGGGGTCGAATGGATACAAGCCAGAGAAAGAGAGAAAGGGACAGCAATAACAAAAAGCAGGTCACCCCCCTTAAGATAACTTCACTACAACTGCTGCTACTTTTACGTACATCATTGGATGGTATTATGATTAGCATACTATTGTTCATAATTATGTCCTCACTCTAGCTTATGATATACTATTATGATGTACTATTATGATATACTATTATGATGTACTATTATGATGTACTATTATGATGTACTATTATGATGTACTATTATGATGTACTATTATGATGTACTATTATGATGTACTATTATGATGTACTATTATGATGTACTATTATGATATACTATTATGATATACTATTATGATATACTATTATGATGTACTATTATGATGTACTATTATGATATACTATTATGATATACTATTATGATGTACTATTATGATATACTATTATGATATACTATTATGATGTACTATTATGATATACTATTATGATGTACTATTATGATGTACTATTATGATGTACTATTATGATGTACTATTATGATGTACTATTATGATGTACTATTATGATGTACTATTATGATATACTCTTATGATATACTATTATGATGTACTATTATGATATACTATTATGATATACTATTATGATATACTATTATGATATACTATTATGATATACTATTATGATATACTATTATGATGTACTATTATGATGTACTATTATGATATACTATTATGATATACTATTATGATGTACTATTATGATGTACTATTATGATATACTATTATGATGTACTATTATGATATACTATTATGATATACTATTATGATGTACTATTATGATGTACTATTATGATGTACTATTATGATATACTATTATGATATACTATTATGATGTACTATTATGATATACTATTATGATGTACTATTATGATATACTATTATGATGTACTATTATACTATTATGATGTACTATTATGATATACTATTATGATGTACTATTATGATGTACTATTATGATATACTATTATGATGTACTATTATGATATACTATTATGATGTACTATTATGATATACTATTATGATATACTATTATGATATACTATTGTGATATACTATTATGATATACTATTATGATATACTATTGTGATATACTATTATGATATACTATTATGCTATACTATTATGATATACTATTATGATATACTATTATGATATACTATTATGATGTACTATTATGATATACTATTATGATGTACTATTATGATATACTATTATGATATACTATTATGATGTACTATTATGATATACTATTATGATATACTATTATGATATACTATTATGATATACTATTAT
>JBAKBP010030496.1:0-25648 GCA_037953745.1 Lithodes maja | reverse complement strand
CTGGCGATCCTCTCAAAGTCAAGCAAATGAGATAGCACAGTGTTGGGTGGCACAGGCAAAAGCCCTCACTCGCAACACAGTGCTAAACTCCCACGGTACACAATCAAAAAGACCCCCTAGGCTTCCCACGTCTCCGTTGCAATTGTGCTGGTTCAACCAACCTAGCACTCATAGGAAATCACAACTCGAGGAACCCTATCCCAGTCTAGCATTGCCTAAACCAGCAGAAAACAGGAACATGAATAATCGCACACAGGGAAATGCATATACGAGTGCAACAAACATCAATCAATCCTATTCTAGTTAACCCTTCCAAAAATAGGCTATCTAACAGGCACTTATCTCGTGAGAACTCAAGCGATAATACTTTGGCTGACTAAATCTGCACCAAAGGGGTCATTGAGGTTATACAGGGACGAGAAGAGAAGAAGGTAGGCTGTTCAGAGAGTAGAGAAAGTTCACATCAGTCGGAAGAATATGGATAGTTGCAAGGGATATGAGAGGTCGCTTTGCCTGATGAGTTCTGAAGCATGGTGGCAAAAACCTCTCTTTTTATACTCGGCCCTCTAGCGGCATATCTCAAACTACTTAAGGACCGCCCACTGGCAATCATGACGTCATATACTCTCAATCTGGGATTGACAAAGAACTTCCCACGCGCTGAAAGGGAGGAAGGGAGGAGGGAATTAGGCCTACCCCTCGTGGCGCGCTCACTGGTCGGTGTTACATAACTCTCTCTCTCTTCGCATCATTATATATATATAAATCCCACACACAATACTTATATCTAATGATATAAAATAGAACTCGTTGACTTAGAAGAAAACAAAATACATAATGATAATACTTATAGTACAACGGTTCACATAAACTGAGTTAGGAAACTCTACACAGACTACAGCCAAAGTTCCTGCCCTGACGATCCTAGCGAGAGTGGGGCCTGACTGGGCGTTCTGTACAGCATGCTCATACTCGACATGCGTCACACCTCCCCCAAGATTTTACTTGCTCAACCCTGAGCTAAAATCTGATATACAGAACCCCATCAAACCCCTCACACCCAGCGACCGCATGGCACTAAAACAACGCTGAGTTTATCACTAAAACACATCTTATAAAAAAAAAATTCACATTTCATAACTCCTCCCAACAATAGTAAAAGACACAATATCATGCTCCCAGAGCGAGCTTACAGCAGCTCAGCCGTTTGATAGTTCGTGGACTACTCAAACCTTATAGGCTATGACAAACTTATACAATTATCTTCATCAAAAAGAAAGAGTTTTTATATGATTTTTATATTTTAATATGTTTTTTTCCGGCTGCACTATAAGGGCAGCCTATTTTCTTCTATACCAAACGCTCAACAATCCTGCTTTACGACCCAATACGCTGGGCTACAACCGCGAGCCAACAAGCACCAAGCGCAAAATACTACTCAAACCAAAGCAGGAGGCTACCCGTGTGTCAATTTACCCAGGATCATATACCCCTGAACGACCACATGCAACCTCGTTGTCACAACCGGCAATATGGCTTATGTCCAGGTTATATACCAATAACCTTAGTGACCACCTGGTCAGCCTCATATTCCGATTGTGAAACTGGTCCAAGATCTCGAGAGGGCAATGATCCGGGTAAACTACACCGACCGGACCATAGGCTGGAACATAGATCTCGAAATGCCCCAGCGCATCATTGTCCTTTTCACTTTCATTCATCAGGCTCTGACACGTTGCTGGTGCATTCTTAAGTCCGTCAGGCACAACATTGCACTGGTAGGTACTCCCGTCCATAACAAAACCACATACCTCTTTAGCACGCTCGGACAAAGTTACAGGCAACGACCACTCACGACATTCCTTATCCCTCAGACCCTTCGTCCACACGTAATCCAGCTCTGCTTGCACCACAGGCTGTCGAGCAGGATTTATACGGTAGGGAATTAAACTGAGCCTTGCACTATCTCCAGCCTGCATGTCGGATTCTACCCCGTACATCAGGCCTGGAGAAGCAACAAACATGCGAAAGTACTGCCATAGCCTAGTAAACAACTGCCTTGCACTGTCTCCACGAACAACATGCCTAGTGCCCTCCCACAACCCAGCCGAGACCGCAGCTTCTAACCTGTAGTCTCCCTCCTTCTCCACCTTCGTCCCTAGAACAGCCAGGTCATGAGAGGGACAATCAGTACCACCCGTGCAGTCACTCCCACAGTTCATTATTGCTAAGGCTTCCCCGCCGATACCGTACATGCGCACCCCCACATTCCTTGTGACGACATCTGCCTGCGCAGCATCACCGCTTTTAGCGACATGGCCAGATACAGTCGGTCTGTGGTAGGGCTGTTGCATTAGACTAGAGCAGCATTGGGAGGCTATGTGACGACCGGGCACTGCGATACCACAGCCGACCCTACCAATCTGCTCAATGTCCTCCTTTTGACCACCACCCTTGGCAGCCATGGGTCAACCCTGACCTGGCAACCATGCCAAGGCCTCGTCGCCCACCTTAAACCACCGAAACAACGAGGCTAACGGTCTTTTAACAGTCACATGACCTGCCTGCGGAACATCTCGCACCGCCCGAGTTGCGAGACTCAGGGGCTCGGCACGACCAGTGGGGTATGAACCGAGCTGGTGCTGGAGTGCTGCACACTGCTGCTCAGGCAGGTGCTCTAGCGCTTCCACAGCCACCAGACTCGTGTCCCCCGCCCACGGCTCCGCCGAGACATAACAATCCCTACTCTCCTCCACCTGTGCCCTACTGCCCCCCTCTCCTTCTCCACCTTGGCCGCGGCAGACCAACGCAGGGACAGTAGGCTGCTCAGGTGGTTGCCTCACAAACTCCTCCAACAGGTTCACATGACATGCTTCCCCGTCCTCGTGTTTAATCTCGACAGCACCATTACCACACTTCTGAACTTCCGGATCCTCCAACTGCAGTTTACAAATATCTGAGGGAACCAACCTGTCTAGATGCTTCCGAAGCAACCCAAGTCCTTCCCCAATATCAAACTGAGCAACCCTTTTTTCTATCCGTGTGCAACGTTGCTGCCCCGGAGTCTCTTCCGGCCCTACCTCCTCACTAACTGTGACAGGTCCTGGGGCCTCTCCAGACTCCAACATAGGTGCCAATACTAAATCACCCAGGAGAGCCGCCGAGTCAAAACTCTTAAAACCAACTCCAGCTTTAGCCTCCTCCTGTTGATCGTTCCTCTGCTGGTCTGAAGACGGAGGACTAGGCTGTGACACTTTATCTGCCCGAGCTCGGGTGACAACACACGCCATGGGTTGTGTCTGGCACCGCTCGACCCACTCTTGTTCTCCCCCACTCACGTCGGCCGGCCTCTCGGCAACGACTAAGGGTAGAACCTCAGAAGCGGGCATTGCAAAGTCGTTGCCGAGAAGAAGGTCGACGCCCTCCACTGGCAGTTTCTCCACAATCCCAACATCCAATTCACGTGCCACACCATCCACCTCCAACTCCAACCGCACCAGCGGGTATGACCGAGTTGCATTAATACCCTGCACCACTACCACCCGAGCCGCATTTATAGGGTAGCCAGTCAAATTGTTCATCAGAGTCTGGGAAGCACCTGTATCACGCAAGACCTCTACTCCATGCTTGCGCCCCGCCCACATCACGCAACCCCGTCCTCTATGGTCGCAAAAAACATCCTGAGCAGGGTTCGAGCCTCTCAGGTGTTTCTGCATTGGCTGTGCCTCAGCCTCTGACGAACTGCCCCGGGCAAACTCAGAAGACTTCGGAGACACACCAATGTTGCAGGCCAAAGACACAGCTGCTGTAGGTGGTTTGCTAGGACAGACTCTTGCAAAGTGCCCCTTTTCATGAGAAAGATAACACTCCAACTCCCCTCTGGGCTTCCCTTGGTACTGGGAAGGGCCCGGCCCCTTCTTAAATGGGACGGTGTTAGTCTTGTGGTCAGTCTTGGTATCATAGCTCTTGTACTTGTTTGCATAATGTATATCACTAACTCGGGGGGGTGGGGTGTCACGCCCCTTGTTACCTGCCTCACTACGCTGGGCAGACCCGCACCCACGAATTAATGATAGCCGGAGGTCAGCCATCTCAGCTGCCTCCTGTAGAGTTTTAGGGTTCTTTTCTTTAATAGTTAAAGTCATATCTGCACCAGTACACTTATAAAACTGCTCGAGCAGAAACAGCTCAGTCAACTGTTCGGCCGTCTCAGCTTTCTCAGAACGTGTCCAGTTAGCAAGTGCATCTTTTAAGTCCCGGGCATGTTCAAGAAAGGTCGCCTCCCTAGTCTTCGTAACACCCCGAAACTTCAATCGATATGTTTCTGGTTGCAACTCGTATGCCCGTAGGACAGCTCTCTTCAATTCTGGGTAGTCAATGCAAGACTCTAAAGGCAGTGCATCATAAGCCTTCAGACCCTTACCCGTAAGTCTGGAGGAGACTAGAGCTGCCCACTTCTCTTCAGGCCAATTATGCTCCCTACACTTCTTCTCAAAACGATTAAAAAATTCTGTGACTTCAGTTTCACTAAATGCCGGCACCAATTTGACTAAGTGAGACAAGGACTGTTCTCTTACTTGGCCCTCCCGGCCCATCCGAATCCCTGTCGACTCTGCACGAGTCTTATCTAAATCTATTTGAGCACAATATTTCTCTGAGTCGTACCTAAGCTCAGCCTCGTGCCTCCTAATCTCAGCCTCAATCTCCTTCTCCTGCTTCCTAGACTCAATCTCCTGCTTCCTAGTCTCATCCTCCCGCCTCCTGGTCTCAGCCTCAATCTCCTTCTCCTGCTTCCTAGCCTCAATCTCAATTTTAGCAAGCTCGAGTTTAAATATCATCTCAGGAGACAGGCCGGAAGAGGGAGCTGCCACTACTGAAGGAGGGGGGCAAGAACTGGGGAACCACCATACGCACCGCCCGAGGGCACTCCAATCTTCCAATGCTCATCCCTCTGTGGGAGAGTGCTAACCTCCGGCAACTGAGTGGACGGCACTGTGGGAGTCGAGTGAGAGAGGGGATCTGGGGAGGAACCCCCCCAAACGCCCTCTCCTCCGAAACCCCATGTCGCCCACGCAACACCCAGGAAATCAGCTCCCCCTTGGACATCCCTCCTACATTGGATAGACCCAAAACCTTGGCTATCAGGTGCAAGCCATAAACATTCACCCCAGTCAGCCTCTCCTCCGTCACGTGGTACCGCTTACTCACAAAAAGTCTAGCATCCTCCTCACTAGTTACTAACGGCACCTCCTCAAATAGCATCTCTCGCTCCTCGTCAGTACTAGGGCACGACATACTGAAGTTCACCAAAAAATTCTCGAGACAAAAGTGTTAAACTCCCTTATGCAAGCACTAATTACTAAATTAACTGGAGTCTCTTAAATGCTCTCCTAATTGCCTTACAAAAAAAAAATATTCTTCAATATGTACGCTAAAGTACGAACAAACAAATGTTGTACAACTCTGCAAAAAATTATACTGTTCACAAAATCCTAAGCAAGGTCGCCATTTGTTACGACCGGGCACTCGGGTACACTAGGGCTCTTACACAGGACTCGAGTATGGCTCGCTGCCACAACGGAAACACACGATCCCAACCCCAGAGTACTGCCAGCCGAACAAAAAACGCCACTACCCTCCAGAGTTCTATCTGCTATAACGGGGTATACAAGAACTCGGTATTAGCGTTTCACACAACAGACTAATAACAAGACGGGAGTTATCTAGTCTGGTCAACAATCAAACAAAGAAGAAAGTACTACAACACTAAAGAATAGTGTTGGCCGAAGCCGAAGTAATCCACCCTTGAACTAAGAACTTAAGAAGTCCTCCACCCTCTACTTCGGATCGGCACTATTACGTTACGTTAAACAATAGTCCTCGAGCATCAAGCAAGGAATCTTCTGATAAGTTAGATGCTTCTCGAATACTCGTAAGAAGTAAGTATCGGATTTTGAACAGCAATTTTAATGAATAACTCACTGGTAATTAAAGGCTTTAAATTGACATAAGAAGAATTATAAGAATAAGCAATAGGATATGGCAAACATTAAGAAGAAGTACTCCGACAATGCACTGGCAATAGCCTACTAAGATTGTGCTCGTGGGCCACTAATCTCTGAAGTAGCTAAGCGTGCCACACATGAAATCAATAGTGCTTAAACAATAATATACATAAGGAGAAGCTTCAATACTATGCTGTATCTGCTGGTCGAGCAAAGTCTAGCTGGGATATCTAAGGTTAAGAGACAATGGCTGAGCAAGCGGCTCGTAGCCTAGCGAGGTCCTTAAGACTGTGCGGCCAAATTACGGTAATTGACGGGATGCTCTCTTGAGAGATCCAGATCACTAGTATCTGGTTCTCTCCTGGCGATCCTCTCAAAGTCAAGCAAATGAGATAGCACAGTGTTGGGTGGCACAGGCAAAAGCCCTCACTCGCAACACAGTGCTAAACTCCCACGGTACACAATCAAAAAGACCCCCTAGGCTTCCCACGTCTCCGTTGCAATTGTGCTGGTTCAACCAACCTAGCACTCATAGGAAATCACAACTCGAGGAACCCTATCCCAGTCTAGCATTGCCTAAACCAGCAGAAAACAGGAACATGAATAATCGCACACAGGGAAATGCATATACGAGTGCAACAAACATCAATCAATCCTATTCTAGTTAACCCTTCCAAAAATAGGCTATCTAACAGGCACTTATCTCGTGAGAACTCAAGCGATAATACTTTGGCTGACTAAATCTGCACCAAAGGGGTCATTGAGGTTATACAGGGACGAGAAGAGAAGAAGGTAGGCTGTTCAGAGAGTAGAGAAAGTTCACATCAGTCGGAAGAATATGGATAGTTGCAAGGGATATGAGAGGTCGCTTTGCCTGATGAGTTCTGAAGCATGGTGGCAAAAACCTCTCTTTTTATACTCGGCCCTCTAGCGGCATATCTCAAACTACTTAAGGACCGCCCACTGGCAATCATGACGTCATATACTCTCAATCTGGGATTGACAAAGAACTTCCCACGCGCTGAAAGGGAGGAAGGGAGGAGGGAATTAGGCCTACCCCTCGTGGCGCGCTCACTGGTCGGTGTTACATAACTCTCTCTCTCTTCGCATCATTATATATATATAAATCCCACACACAATACTTATATCTAATGATATAAAATAGAACTCGTTGACTTAGAAGAAAACAAAATACATAATGATAATACTTATAGTACAACGGTTCACATAAACTGAGTTAGGAAACTCTACACAGACTACAGCCAAAGTTCCTGCCCTGACGATCCTAGCGAGAGTGGGGCCTGACTGGGCGTTCTGTACAGCATGCTCATACTCGACATGCGTCACATAGTAGTAGTAGCAGCAGTAGTAGTCGTAATAGTCGTAGTAGTAGTAGTAGCAGCAGTAGTAGTAGTCGTAGTAGCAGCTGTGGTGATGGTGATAATAGTATTAGTAGTAGTTGTAGTAGTAGTAGCAGCAGTAGTAGTAGTAGTAGCAGCAGCTGTGGTGATGGTGATAATAGTATTAGTAGTAGTTGTAGTAGTAGTAGCAGCAGTAGTAGTAGTAGTAGCAGCAGCTGTGGTGATGGTGATAATAGTATTAGTAGTAGTTATAGTAGTAGTAGCAGCAGTAGTAGTCGTAATAGTCGTAGTAGTAGTAGTAGCAGCAGTAGTAGTAGTAGTAGCAGCAGCTGTGGTGATGGTGATAATAGTATTAGTAGTAGTTGTAGTAGTAGTAGCAGCAGTAGTAGTAGTAGTAGCAGCAGCAGCTGTGGTGATGGTGATAATAGTATTAGTAGTAGTTATAGTAGTAGTAGCAGCAGTAGTAGTCGTAATAGTCGTAGTAGTAGTAGTAGCAGCAGTAGTAGTAGTCGTAGTAGCAACTGTGGTGATGGTGATAATAGTATTAGTAGTAGTTGTAGTAGTAGCAGCAGTAGCGGTAGTAGTCGTAATAGTAGCTGAAGAAAAAGTACAAAACTCAAACTATCACCGGAAAAAGTGAATATTTTTGGAGTTTCAAAACCCAACAATATTGAACAGAGTCGAAAGTTTGAGTCCGTATACAGGTCTCTAAACATTTACAATGTATTCTATTTAAGGGGAGATGGTTCACTTTTTGGGCGATTTTTGCATGTATTCATTATTGTTCTAGTTTCCTCCCTAGACCTCCATCAAATTTAAAAAAAAACATCCTTTATATCTCCCTTCTAGATTAATTTGTACATTTTTCGGTAGAAAAATTACCCGGCCGAAGGCCGGGTCTTCCAACATTACAGGCTCACTATCGTTCGCCAGAAAAAAAAATCGACACCTAAATAGCACGAAAGGTCTGACTATTGACGAATAAATGGGGCGAAAGGTCTTAATATCGACTAACTAATGGGTCAAACATCTTAACATCTGAAAACTAATGGGGCTAAACATGAGGGAGAAAGTGGTCCTGAAAACCGGCCCATCTATAAACCCTGTTCCAAATAAATAGGCCAAAAACTCTTGAATCTTTACTTACCCTTATAACTAACAAACGACTCGAATAATCGCGCATATACGTTTACCATTTGGGAAGGGTCAGCCAGGGAATAGCATGTGGAAATGTACAGCCCATTTGCTCTAGCCCTATGTGAGTTACAGAGGTTAGGGTTCACGCTTTCTGGTCTACCTATTTGGAACAAGGTATTACTATCTTCTCTCCACCAACCAACTTTACTCCTAAACTCGATTAATGAAATTAACAAACACATGTGGCAGTCCGGGGATTCGAACCTAGGATGCTCACACCGAAAATCAACACACTTATGCATTGCACCACGAAGACAGAAGAATTAGTAGTTAAGGCGAGATGGGCGTATTTATTTGCTAATTTTGTGTATATTTTTGTAATATTCTTAGTTTCCTCCCTAGACCTCCATTAAACTTTAAAAAAAACACCCCCAAGATCCTCCTTCAAAATAAATGTGTACATTATTCGATAGAAAAATGTCCCCGGGCGAAGACCGGTTTCTCTCAAATTAAAGGCTCGCTATCGCTCGCCAGGAAAAAATAGACACATAATGACACCAAATGTCTCAATATTTACAAAGAAATGGGGTGAAAAGTCTTAAAATCGCCAAACTAATGGGCCGAACATCATAACATCTGAAAAAATAATGGGGCTAAACATGAGGAAGAAGGGGGACCAGAAAAACGACCCACCTCCCCTTAAATAGAACCCATTGTTATTGATAGCTGTCATATGCTAATGAGTGTAACACAAGGGTTAGCTATATCAGATTAAGGGGGGGATGGGCCGGTTTTTTGAACCACTTTCTCCCTCATGTTTAGCCCCATTGCTTATGAGATTTTAAGACTTTCGCCCGACTAGTTTGGCGATTTTAAGAACTTTCACCCCATTGCTGTTAATTTTAATTTAGGTGTCGTTTTTTTTCCTGTCGAGCGATAGCGAGCCTGTAATTTAAGAAGAACCGGCCTTCGGCCGGGACAATTTTCTACCGAAAAATGTACTATTTTATTTTGAAAGGGGTTCTAAGTGATTCGTAAGCTTGATGTAAATATAGGGAACAAACTAAAAACCTCCCCTTAACCCTTGCTCTACTGGTGACGTCTCTTTATTGTGTTCTAGTTACATATAGACGATTGTGTGAGGCTTAGGAAAGATATATGGTAGCTAAAAGGATTAATTGAGATAGTCTGTAACCTTTTAATGGGTAGATGCCCTGCCTACGCTGAATAAAATAGTCTTAATAGTTGCCAGAGTATAATATAAAGAGGATGTCCTGAGTGGGTTAAACAGCCCAACTCAACACTTAAACACACACACACATACACTCACACACATATGTATATATACAGTATATATATATATATATATATATATATATATATATATATACTGTATACAGTGTATGTACCGGTATATACAGTACTAGCAGGGGTACCCGGCGTTGCCCGGGTTTAAATTACTACTAGACCATAATCACCATCATCAATCACTACTACCACAATCATCACAATAATACTACTACCATAATCACCATCATCAATCACTACTACCACAATCATCACAATAATACTACTACCATAATCACCATCATCAATCACTACTACCACAATCATCACAATAATACTACTACCATAATCACCATCATCAATCACTACTACCACAATCATCACAATAATACTACTACCATAATCACCATCATCAATCACTACTACCACAATCATCACAATAATACTACTACCATAATCACCATCATCAATCACTACTACCACAATCATCACAATAATACTACTACCATAATCACATCATCAATCACTACTACCACAATCATCACAATACTACAGTACTACCATAATCACCATCATCAATCACTACTACCACAATCATCACAATACTACAGTACTACCATAATCACCATCATCAATCACTACTACCACAATCATCACAATACTACAGTACTACCATAATCACCATCATCAATCACTACTACCACAATCATCACAATACTACAGTACTACCATAATCACCATCATCAATCACTACTACCACAATCATCACACATACTACAGTACTACCATAATCACCATCATCAATCACTACTACCACAATCATCACAATACTACAGTACTACCATAATCACCATCATCAATCACTACTACCACAATCATCACAATACTACAGTACTACCATAATCACCATCATCAATCACTACTACCACAATCATCACAATACTACAGTACTACCATAATCACCATCATCAATCACTACTACTCACAATACTACAGTACTACCATAATCACCATCATCAATCACTACTACCACAATCATCACAATACTACTACAGTACTACCATAATCACCATCATCAATCACTACTACCACAATCATCACAATACTACTACAGTACTACCATAATCACCATCATCAATCACTACTACCACAATCATCACAATACTACTACTACCATAATCACCATCATCAATCACTACTACCACAATCATCACAATACTACTGTACTACCTATCACCATCATCAATCACTAATACCACAATCATCACAATACTACTACTACCATAATCACCATCATCAATCACTACTACCACAATCATCACAATACTACAGTACTACCATAATCATCGGCCTCGACCTTCCTGTGCCTCATTAAACGGCGACCTCGATTTCGGCCGCTAAATGAACTCCGATTTTGGATCTGACCTCATCCGTACCCCCATTTTGGGGGGCTGCGAACAACTTTCGTTCCATACACCTTTTCGATCGGAGGCCTCCTTCTGCCCCAAAAGGCCATTTTTGTCAATTTGTTTTCAATTTCGGCCTCGAAACGACTTCCGATCGTGGCCTCGCCCCCTCTATGATCTGACCCAGGTCAATTGACACCCACATGCAAAGTTTCAGCTCCCCAGGTCCAAAGCTGCGGCCGCCTATTAAGAACACACACACACACACTCACACAGACAATCGAAAATATTATATATATATATATACAGTATATATATATATACATATATATTAAGGGGGAGGTACTTCCTTTTTCTGGATCCCCTTCTCCCTTCTGTTTAGTCCCATTAGTTTTGATATTTCAAGACATACACCCCTTTAGTTTGTCGATGTTAAGACCTTTCGTCGCATTTATTCATCAATATCAATACCTTTCGTGCCATTTAGGTGTCATTTTGTTTCCAGGCGAGCGATACGAGCCTGTATTTTTATAGGAACCGGGAATTTTTTCTACCGAAATATGTACAAATTTACCGTGAAGCGGGAACTTGAGGATAATTTACTAAGCTCGATGTAGGTCTAGGGAGGAAAGGGAAGCAATAAATTAGTATATAAACTAATCCCTAAACTCGACTCCCTTAACCAGATAACATTTTTTTTTTTTTATAACTGGTAACGATTAACTTTCCAAAATATTGACAGCATAAATTATTAGCCGACGAGGGATTATTTTATTTGTCAGCAGAGGAGACACACACATAGGAAATACTGTCCTCATCCTGCACATGCTTAGGAAAACGATTGAGAGCAGGATGACTCGAACAAGAAGTAGGTGTTTCCTAGAACCCGAAGAAGGAAATTCAGTAAGGAAAGCAGAGTAAGCTGGAGTCACACGAGCCCTTTTTCGAGCAATTTTTACGGGCAATTATGATCTGGAATCTTAAAAAATTAAACTTTATCAGATTTCAGCCTTGTGAACATACTCTACCTTCAGTCTAGTTACCGATACCAGTGCGAAAATGTTCCTAAACAATACGATGAAAAATTTGCTCATGGAAAATTGACGGAAAAAGCGCTCGTGTGACAGCGGCTTAAGGCCAGTGTCAAAGGCAGTGTCACACGAGCCCTTTCTCCGTCAGTGTTTACGAGCAATTGTAGTCTGGCAACTTCGAAATTTAAGAGGAGACTGGGCGTTTGTTTGGTCAATTAATTCATATATTCGTATATTTTTCTTAGTTTCCTCCCTAGACCTCCATCAAATAAAACAAAAAAATCATCCATTAGATCCCCCTTCTAGATTAATTTTTATATTTTTCGGTGGAAGCGTGTTCCGGCCGAAGGCCGGTTCTTCCAAAATTACAAGCTCACTATCGTTCGCCAGGGAAAAAATCGACACCTAAATAGCACGAAAGGTCTAAATATTGACGAAGAAATGGGGCGAAAGGTCTTGAAATCGACTAACTAATGGGGCAAACATCTTATTTGTCAGCAGAGGAGACACACACATAGGAAATACTGACCTCATCCTGCACATGCTTAGGAAAACGATTGAGAGCAGGATGACTCGAACAAGACGTAGGTGTTTCCTAGAACCCGAAGAAGGAAATTCAGTAAGGAAAGCAGAGTAAGCTGGAGTCACACGAGCCCTTTTTCGAGCAATTTTTACGGGCAATTATGATCTGGAATCTTAAAAAATTAAACTTTATCAGATTTCAGCCGTGTGAACATACTCTACCTTCAGTCTAGTTACCGATACCAGTGCGAAAATGTTCCGAAACAATACGATGAAAAATTTGCTCATGGAAAATTGACGGAAAAAGCGCTCGTGTGACAGCGGCTTAAGGCCAGTGTCAAAGGCAGTGTCACACGAGCCCTTTCTCCGTCAGTGTTTACGAGCAATTGTAGTCTGGCAACTTCGAAATTTAAGGGGAGACTGGGCGTTTGTTTGGTCAATTAATTCATATATTCATATATTTTTCTTTGTTTCCTCCCTAGACCTCCATCAAATAAAACAAAAAAATCATCCATTAGATCCCCCTTCTAGATTAATTTGTATATTTTTCGGTGGAAGCGTGTTCCGGGCGAAGGCCGGTTCTTCCAAAATTACAGGCTCACTATCGTTCGCCAGGGAAAAAATCGACACCTAAATAGCACGAAAGGTCTAAATATTGACGAAGAAATGGGGCGAAAGGTCTTGAAATCGACTAACTAATGGGGCAAACATCTTAACATCTGAAAACTAATGGGGTTAAACATGAAGGAGAAAATGGTCCAGAAAACCGGACCATCCCCCCTTAAGAAGAATCTGTGGTAGTAAAAAGGGTTAAGGAAGTTAGTTCGAAACCTTTTAATTGCTGAACACAATATCTGAATATAATCGCCTAATAGCAGTCAGAATGAAGTTAAAATGACGTCGCCGGTACGGAAGGGGTCAATTTGGTTTAGTTTGTCCTTTAGGCTAACAAAAATGCCTTCCCAGATTTAATTTAAACTAAAATATGCCGACCAAGACCCCGTTCAAGCTAAATTTGTAAATGTTTCGATATTAACATGTCACAAAAAAATCGACACATTAGTGGGTAAAGCGTGTTATTATCACCAAACTAATGGGGTGAAACGTCTTAAAATCGCCAATATGATGTAGCTAAGCAGGTGCTGTCCAAAAATAGACCCCCCTCGAACCAAATAGGGTTGACAGGTGAAGCTTGCGGAAATAGAAGACATAGGTTAAGAGGAGGAAAGTGGAATGATTCACTCTTGTAGTATCTTATATTTCGTCAGGGTAGCAAACCGGTACAATTTTGTTTGAAGAATTGAATGAATATGAGAAGATGTGCAAGAAAGCTAACATGAAATAATACTGCTATAGCCAATGTATCACTTCCAAAGACATCATTTCACCTATAAACCATAATTTTACCTTTACATAAATTATAATGAAGACTAAATATAATATACCTGTCGTTTGCTTGGCATCCTGTACGGCATTTTTGGTTGTTAAGGAAATATCTGTGGTGAAGAGCAAGAATGCATGCACGTATATGAACACACCTACACACACTCATACACCCACACACACACACTCTCTCTCTCTCTCTCTCTCTCTCTCTCTCTCTCTCTCTCTCTCTCTCTCTCTCTCTCTCTCTCTCTCTCATTGCAGCCCACTCTTCCCCTTATCTTACCCTATACAATAGGGTAATTGCTTTCCAATTTCCAATTGCTTTCCACAAACTTACAATCTACAAATGTTTAAATCCAGTTGTTACAAACATTTTATGAATGGAGGAGGCCTTTAGGCACATGGACCTTTTTGTTTTATCTGTGTGTTTCCTTCCTCCGTTCATTGTCTCTTAAAAAAATAAAAACAAAATTACGACACTTAACTCACCCCCCCCCCCCCCCATCCTCTCCGCCCCCTTTGCTTACCCTTGGCAACCTGCAATGGGAGAGAGAGAGAGATTTTAATTTATTGTCTAAGCCTTACGTACAGTTGCAATTACTGTATGTATGCTGATTGTTTGCATCATCAATACAAATTAAAGTATCGTCACGAGATAGATAAATAATGTATTTGTATCTAGAAGCATATGGTATTACGGTTTCAATATTATGATAGACATTCGGAAATTATAATTGTGAGAGATTTTATATATGGGTCGAGGAATATACGAATTTATTGTTGTGGAACTTGTGGGGAGGATTGCGATGTGTACGTACAGTCGCGCTAATAAATCATGTCTCGGCACCAAGTATGTTTTGATCAATAATTGGTATCAGCAATATCTAAGCTTCATTTCGTCAAACCGAGTGAAACATGTTCCTACACTTACCCACCCTATTCAACATCTGATAGACATTAATACAGCACAGAGCAAGCCAAACGTAATGACAGCTGGGACATGACTTATTAGCGCGACTGTACGTACATTATTATGGTAGGATATTATGTTAAAGGGACAGTGGCTATTTTGTGGGCTTTATGTTTTATAAATGTTTATATTTATTCGGTTTCTCCTAAACTTACAGGCTCGCTATCGCTCACAAGGAAAACAAATGACACCTAAATGGCACGAATGGGCTTGATAAATTGATATAGAAATGTTTTTTTTTTTTCAAGTCGACAAACTAATAGGGCGAACGTCTTACAATGTCAAAGCTAATGGGGCTAAACACGAAGGAAAAAGGGTCCAGAAAAACGACCCATCTCCCCTTAAGGTAGTAATGATTTGTCGTTCAATAATGAGTGGGCTCGAGTAACATTTTATTTGAAAAGGGGTTTGATCGAATACGGCCGAATAATGTGATGATGAGAATAATATGATGAGGATGGACATTTATTTTCGTGCACAAAGTATACAGGATTATACTTCTGGAATGGGTAGAAGGCTTGTTGGGTCTAATGGTGAACTATTTTGAAGGGTATAGGGAAGGAAATATTGTACTACCTGTGAAACTGTGTCAAGGTACATAATAGGGTATGTTTACATTGTAGACAGGTAGGTGGTTTATTATAGGGAGTCTGTTGTGCATACCGGGTGAAGGTCCAATTTAAGGGGAGATGAGTCGTTTTTCTGGCCCCCCTTCTGCCTCATGTTTAGCCCCATTAGTTTTCAGATTTTGTGACGATCTTCTCATTAGTTTGGCGATTTTAAGACCTTTCGCCACATTTCTATCAAATTTAAGACCTTTGTTGCCATTTAGGTGTTGATATTTTTCCTGGCGAGCGACATGAGTCTGCAATATGGGAGAAACCGGCCTTTGTTATTGAAAAATGCTCATAATTATCTCAAAGGAAGGTTTTGTTGGTGCTTTATTCTAAGCTTGATGGAAGTCAAAAGAGGTTTATTATTGGTGTATTATAATGATATTGTACTACCTGTGAAGCGGTGCGAAGGTAGTGTGCGGGTGTTTGTTTATATTGTACTACCTGTGAAGCGGTGCGAAGGTAGTGTGCGGGTGTTTGTTTATATTGTACTACCTGTGAAGCGGTGCGAAGGTAGTGTGCGGGTGTTTGTTTATATTGTAGGAGGCTAGGAGGTTTATTACAGGTAACTTGTTGGGCAGACGGGTGGAGGTCCAATTTAAGGGTATATTGTGGGTATTGTTGGAGGTATTGTATAAGCTTGTTTGTTTTGGCTGTAACGATTGTGGGCACTTACGGGAATGCTAAGACTCTATATTCTGGCTATTGTTCGAAGTACTATATGATTGGTTGTTTATAAATTTAGCTGTAAGGATTGTATACAGGTTACAGGGATGTCAAGCTCTACTGTATAGTGTAGGTGATGTTGGAGTACTATAAGATTGTTTGTTTTGGTTGTAAGGATTGTGGGCATTTACGGGAATGCTAGTAGACTCTATATTGTGCTATTGTTGTTGTTGTTGTTTTTCCCCAAGCTGCCTGGCCGAACAGCCCCAAGGCCCCGAGCAAGGCCAAGGCCATAACCGAGCGCCCCCACAGAACCCTCCTTGCCGACCACAATAAAGCCTGGGTGACCGAAGCCACTCCATGGCGGGGAGCTGAGGAGGGTGCGGAAACGCCCGGGAAACCAAAGCCCCACCCAGGGCCCTGTGCCCCTCAGCAATTATGAAGAGAAAGTTGAGGGGCAAAGGAAAGATGTGACGCTTTGGCTTCCAATCTTGGTAGATTAGGAGGTCAATCCACGCAAGAGACGCCGTCACTTGAGATCTAGAAAATATATAAGTAAAAGGAACAGTCAGAGTAAGCTATGGGTATGGCAGAGATCGCTCCGTTCTCACTCTGATAGACCAGCCCATCACCACATGACTAGAACCCAATCCTCTAAGCATCAGCTAGGAAAGGCCCTAGAAAGCCGCCTTTGGCGGGGGGATAGCTCCCCTATTTCAACCCTTTTCGGGGTTGGGCACCCGCCCTGTGCTATTGTTGCACATTGTATATGATTGTTTGTTTTGCTATAAGGATTGTGGACAGTTTTAAGGGCTGTTAGACTATATTGTGCTATTGTTGAAAGTATTGTATAAGATTCTTTGTTTTTGCTATAAGGATTATGGACAGTTTTAAGGGCTGTTAGACTCTATATTGTGCTATTGTTGAAAGTATTGTATATGATTGTTTGTTTTTGCTATAAGGATTATGGGCAGTTTTAAGGGCTGCTAGACTATATTGTGCTATTGTTGGAGTGCTATATGATTGTTTGTTTTGCTATAAGGATTGTGGGCAGTTAGTTTTCAGGGGCTATATTATATAAGTTGTTTAAGAGGGGGTTTGCTGGACAGCCTCCTCCCTCATGTTTAGCCCCATTAGTTTTGATATATTAAGATATTAGTGTCATTATTTGTGCGATTTTAAGACCTTAGGTGTCGATGTTTTCCTGGCAGGCGATAGCGAGCCTGCAAGTTAAGAGTAATCGGCCTTCGGCCAGGGCATTTTTCTCCCGAAAAATGCACAAATTTGTCTCGAATTGGGTCTTGGAAGTATTCATTTTTAGCTTGATGGAGGTCTAGCAAGGCAACAAAAACAAAATAAATACATAAATATTTATAATAGGGAGCTTGTACATAGGGGTAAAGGTCCAATTTAAAGGATATATTGTGGGTATTGTTGGACGTATTGTATAAGATTGTTTGTTTTGCTATCAGGATTGTTGGCAGTTTTCAGGGATGTCAGACAGTATATTTTAGGTATTGTTGAAGTTACTATGTGATTGTTGGTTTTCGCTATAAGGATTGTTGGACAGTATTCAGAAATGGTATACACAATATTATGGGTGAGTGTTGAATAAGGTGTGTTTACTGCTGGGCTACAGAATGAAGGATGATTAAGGGGGTGACCTGCTTTATTTTTCTATTTTTCTCTCTTTCTCTGGCTTGTATTAATTTGGCCCCATTCAGCCTACTGTTTTAAGACGTTTATACCCATCCATATGTCTATTTCTTCCTGGCGAGCGATAGCGAGCCAGAATTGTATGGAGAAATCCGGCTTCGCCGAAGATTTTTTTTTTGTTTTTTTTTTAGAAGTTTTGCATTATTGTAGATCATTCGAGGAAGTATGGCTTTGGTCTTGAATGTACACTAAGCTTTTGGGTTTCAAGAGTTTTTGTTAAATGTCTGGCAGAACAAACATGATACAGTACCAAATTATTGTGTATTCCTGGCTGGGTCGCAAAGATAAAGTTGTTAGTCAATGCTCAATATCTCGTGTTGATTATGCACACACACACACACACACACACACACACACACACACACACACACACACACACACACACACACACACACACACATATTGGAAGCTTATTGTAACAACTGGAAATTGAAAGTAAATTGTAGCAAAACAAAAATCGTTATATTTAGTAGAGGAAAGGTAGATACTGGGAGGCATAACTTTAAAGGTAGATACTGGGAGGCATAACTTTAAAGGTAGATACTGGGAGGCATAACTTTAAAGGTAGATACTGGGAGGCATAACTTTAAAGGTAGATACTGGGAGGCATAACTTTAAAGGTAGATACTGGGAGGCATAACTTTAAAGGTAGATACTGGGAGGCATAACTTTAAAGGTAGATACTGGGAGGCATAACTTTAAAGGTAGATACTGGGAGGCATAACTTTAAAGGTAGATACTGGGAGGCATAACTTTAAAGGTAGATACGGGGAGGCATAACTTTAAAGGTAGATACTGGGAGGCATAACTTTAAAGGTAGATACTGGGAGGCATAACTTTAAAGGTAGATACTGGGAGGCATAACTTTAAAGGTAGATACTGGGAGGCATAACTTTAAAGGTAGATACTGGGAGGCATAACTTTAAAGGTAGATACTGGGAGGCATAACTTTAAAGGTAGATACTGGGAGGCATAACTTTAAAGGTAGATACTGGGAGGTATAACTTTAAACTTGGGACAACAGACATTGAAGTGACAGGTGAATATAAATAGTTGGGTTCAACTTTTAATTACAATGGCAGATTCCGCCAAGGATAATTATAATTAAAACAGCAAGCTACAAGGGCTATGTATTCATTGATTAGTAAATGCAGAAAATTGAATTTACCAGTTGATATACAGCTGGAATTGTTTAAAGCAATGGTTAGACCAGTTATGTTGTACTTGTATGCTGCTGAGGTATGGGGACATTATGTTATTATGTTGTACTGTATGCTGCTGAGGTATGGGGACATTATGTTATTATGTTGTACTGTATGCTGCTGAGGTATGGGGACATTATGTTATTATGTTGTACTGTATGCTGCTGAGGTATGGGGACATTATGTTATTATGTTGTACTGTATGCTGCTGAGGTATGGGGACATTATGTTATTATGTTGTACTGTATGCTGCTGAGGTATGGGGACATTATGTTATTATGTTGTACTGTATGCTGCTGAGGTATGGGGACATTATGTTATTGTGTTGTACTGTATGCTGCTGAGGTATGGGGACATTATGTTATTATGTTGTACTGTATGCTGCTGAGGTATGGGGACATTATGTTATTATGTTGTACTGTATGCTGTTGAGGTATGGGGACATTATGTTATTATGTTGTACTGTATGCTGCTGAGGTATGGGGACATTATGTTATTATGTTGTACTGTATGCTGCTGAGGTATGGGGACATTATGTTATTATGTTGTACTGTATGCTGTTGAGGTATGGGGACATTATGTTATTATGTTGTACTGTATGCTGCTGAGGTATGGGGACATTATGTTATTATGTTGTACTGTATGCTGCTGAGGTATGGGGACATTATGTTAAAAAGTTGTACTGTATGCTGCTGAGGTATGGGGACATTATGTTATTATGTTGTACTGTATGCTGCTGAGGTATGGGGACATTATGTTATTATGTTGTACTGTATGCTGCTGAGGTATGGGGACATTATGTTATTATGTTGTACTGTATGCTGCTGAGGTATGGGGACATTATGTTATTATGTTGTACTGTATGCTGCTGAGGTATGGAGACATTATGTTATTATGTTGTACTGTATGCTGCTGAGGTATGGGGACATTATGTTATTATGTTGTACTGTATGCTGCTGAGGTATGGGGACATTATGTTAAAAAGTTGTACTGTATGCTGCTGAGGTATGGGGACATTATGTTATTATGTTGTACTGTATGCTGCTGAGGTATGGGGACATTATGTTATTATGTTGTACTGTATGCTGCTGAGGTATGGGGACATTATGTTATTATGTTGTACTGTATGCTGCTGAGGTATGGGGACATTATGTTATTATGTTGTACTGTATGCTGCTGAGGTATGGAGACATTATGTTATTATGTTGTACTGTATGCTGCTGAGGTATGGGGACATTATGTTATTATGTTGTACTGTATGCTGCTGAGGTATGGGGACATTATGTTATTATGTTGTACTGTATGCTGCTGAGGTATTGGGACATTATGTTATTATGTTGTACTGTATGCTGCTGAGGTATGGGGACATTATGTTATTATGTTGTACTGTATGCTGCTGAGGTATGGGGACATTATGTTATTATGTTGTACTGTATGCTGTTGAGGTATGGGGACATTATGTTATTATGTTGTACTGTATGCTGCTGAGGTATGGGGACATTATGTTATTATGTTGTACTGTATGCTGCTGAGGTATGGGGACATTATGTTAAAAAGTTGTACTGTATGCTGCTGAGGTATGGGGACATTATGTTATTATGTTGTACAGTATGCTGCTGAGGTATGGGGACATTATGTTATTATGTTGTACTGTATGCTGCTGAGGTATGGGGACATTATGTTATTATGTTGTACTGTATGCTGCTGAGGTATGGGGACATTATGTTATTATGTTGTACTGTATGCTGCTGAGGTATGGGGACATTATGTTATTATGTTGTACTGTATGCTGCTGAGGTATGGGGACATTATGTTATTATGTTGTACTGTATGCTGCTGAGGTATGGGGACATTATGTTATTATGTTGTACTGTATGCTGCTGAGGTATGGGGACATTATGTTATTATGTTGTACTGTATGCTGCTGAGGTATGGGGACATTATGTTATTATGTTGTACTGTATGCTGCTGAGGTATGGGGACATTATGTTATTATGTTGTACTGTATGCTGCTGAGGTATGGGGACATTATGTTATTATGTTGTACTGTATGCTGCTGAGGTATGGGGACATTATGTTATTAATAATAATAATAATAATAATAATAAACGGTTTATTAAAGAATGGCAGCCTCATGAGCTGAAAATACACATTTTACAATTTAGTGGATGAACATGAGATGTACAGATATGAGGATGGTAAGCTTAGTTTACAAACAAAATAAATAAATACAATAATGATGCATGTGCAGAATACAAATTATCATAAAATAACCATGAGAGTAAGTGATATACAGTACATATACACTTTTATTTACTTACTCATATACAGAACAACACAAACGCTCACGTATGCACACAAACATACATACATACAGAAACTGTTTTGGTATGGTTAGGGTAAAGAAGAGGGTGCAGGTACTACAATGGGAGGTTAATCCTCGGTAGTGTAGGTGTGTGTGTGTGTGTGTGTGTGTGTGTGTGTGTGTGTGTGTGTGTGGGTGTGTGACAGAAGGCGAAATATGGAAGAGGTGCAGGTGCAGGTGCAGATGGAAGGGTGCAGGTACTACAATGGGAGGTTAATCCTCGGAGGGTAGGTGTGTGTGTGTGTGTGTGTGTGTGTGTGTGTGTGTGTGTGTGTGTGTGTGTGTGTGTGTGTATGTGCGTGTGTGTGTGTGACAGAAGGCGACATATGGAAGAGGTGCAGGTGCAGATGGAAGGGTGCAGGTACTACAATGGGAGGTTAATCCTCGGTAGTGTAGGTGTGTGTGTGTGTGTGTGTGTGTTACTCAGTTACTTGTTCGTCAAGGGGAATCCACGCAATGCGAGCTAAGCTCATTATTATCGCGCCTCCTTAACAGGGAATGTATTGCGTGAAATGCATGTTAAGTGTTTTATGTACTGTTGGAATGGCTGTGGATGTGTGTGTAGTCTGTATTTTAGCCAATTGGCGACATTGGAAACGAAGGCTTAGGGTGGATCTGTATGGTACCATTCTCACTATAGACGGTACCGTCTCGCCCGAAGGCTTAGGTAGCCATCAGCTTAGGTGAACCATATGATACCCATCTCGCCTTGTCCCATTTTTGCCAACCCCAGATGGGACGTCACAACGTCGTCCACTTGTGTGTGTGTGTGTGTGTGTGTGTGTGTGTGTGTGTGTGTGTGTACTTACTCTAGTTGTACTTACTCTAGTTGTATTGCGGGAGTGAGCATGCTCGTTATTTCCCGCCTCCTATATGTGTAGGTGTTATATGTATCGTTGGAATGGCTGTGGATGTGTGTGTAGTCTGTATTTTTAGCCAATTGGCGACATCGGAAACGAAGGCTTAGGGTGGATCTGTATGGTACCATTCTCACTATAGACGGTACCGTCTCGCCCGAAGGCTTAGGTAGCCATCAGCTTAGGTGAACCATATGATACCCATCTCGCCTTGTACCATTTTTGCCAACCCCAGATGGGACGTCACAACGTCGTTCACTTATTCCAGGTACCTATTTACAGCTAGGTGAACTGAGGCTAACACATGAAAGGAGACAAGCCCAATTTGTCTCCGCCCGGCCGGGGATTGAACCCCCGACCCCTCGTGTGTGAGACGAGAGCTCTACCTACTAGGCTACGGGCTGTGTGTGTGTGTGTGTGTGTGTGTGTGTGTGTGTGTGTGTGTGTGTGTGTGTGTGTGTGTGTGTGACAGAAGGCGAAATATGGAAGAGCTGGGCGTTCTATTGTTAAGGGTGGAAATACATGGATGAAGATACGCGAACACTTAATAATAGATAATGCTTATGCATAGATTTATAATCAGAAGTTGCGCTAGTGAGCAATATGTTCTCGCTCATAATATGTACGTATACTTACATACATGTGTGCATATGACCATATAAATACACGTACAGTACATATATATATTATATACCTTATATTCTCAACCGGGCTCGAACCATTGACAGCACATACACACAGACATACATATTATACATAAATATATGCACATTAAATGCTTATATGCTCTTCTCTTATCCAAAATATTATCTTATTATGTTGTACTGTATGCTGCTGAGGTATGGGGACATTATGTTATTATGTTGTACTGTATGCTGCTGAGGTATGGGGGCATTATGTTATTATGTTGTACTGTATGCTGCTGAGGTATGGGGGCATTATGTTATTATGTTGTACTGTATGCTGCTGAGGTATGGGGACATTATGTTATTATGTTGTACTGTATGCTGCTGAGGTATGGGGGCATTATGTTATTATGTTGTACTGTATGCTGCTGAGGTATGGGGGCATTATGTTATTAGAGAATTATAACAGCTTCATTTGAGGTTTTTAAAGCATACATTACATGTTCATAAGTATACTAGTAATGACATGTTGTATGGTGAACTTGGTGAATATCCTATAGACATAAATATTAAGTGTTCAATGATCGGTTACTGGGTGAGATTAATTACTGGTAAAACAAGTACGGTAAGTTAAGTTATATAATGTACAAGTGTTTGTTACATTTGGATCAGGTTGGTGTTTATACTTCACCTTGGTTGAATTGTGTTAAAATTATTTGTAATGACTGTGGGATGTCTGGAGTCTGGTTGTCACACAATGTAATAACCCCAGCCTGGTTCAGATTGGCAATAGAACAACAGCTTAAGGGGAGGTATTTAGTTTGTTCCCTAGACCTCCATCAAGCTTAAAATTACACCCCCTCGAGTCCCTTTCAAGATAAATTTGTACATTTTTCGGTAGAAAAATGTCCCGGCCGAAGGCCGATTCCTCTTAGATTACAGGCTCGCTATCGCTCGCCAGGATAAAATTGACACCTGAATGGCACGAAAGGTCTTAATATGGGGTGAAAGTTCTTAAAATCGTTAAACTAATGGGGCAAACGTTTTATAATATCAAAAGCAATGGGGCTAAACATGAGGGAGAAAGGGGTCAAGGAAAAAATCCCTCGAGTGGAGATCTCCCCTTAAAGATCAATGGATAACAAAATGGAATTGTAATTTGTCAAGTAAGGCCTTTTGTAGTAGCTATAGAACTTATAAATTTGTCTTCAGTTTGGAGGATTAACTTGTGAAATTGGATAAGGTGGAGAGACTAGCTATAAGTAAACTGAGAGCAAGTAATAATAGATTACCAGTTATTACTGGTAGACACAGAAATATTGATAGAGAAGACAGGGTATGTGCTAAATGTAATGACAATGTGGTGCGGGACGAATATCATTTGTTGTTTATAATGTCAAAATGAGGATATTGTACAGTTTAGAAATAGATGTATTTCTCATTATTACAGGCATAACCCAACACAGTATAAATATATACTGTTAATGAATAATACTAACTTAAAATGTATGAAGAATCTGTCACTTTTTCTCAAAAGAACGTTTAATATGTAGAGTATAGATAGATCAAGTCTTAGGACATTTAATATGGTTTGTTTAAGATGTACCAGTGTATTTACGTGTACGCTAATTTAGTTAGCAAAGGCATATTGTACATGTGTAATATGTAAGGGGCTGTGCTCCATACATTTTGTAATAGTCTGAGCAAAATAAACTCGATTCAATTCAATTCACACACACGCACACACACACACATACACACACTCACTATGCATCTTCCCAGCATGCCATCCCCCTTCACCCACACACATACAAACAAAAATCTTAATAGAAACTGGACCGAATCGAATTAAATACACAACGTTAAAATGCAGCTGGAATTAACTGTACGTCACGATAAAATTAATAGAGTACTGATACAATTTAATAAAACACTAATAAAACTCCATCGTATGAGAATCGATATCGATGATACGTATTAAGCTAAGGAATATTATTGTATAAATAAATATTTATTTAAGTTTACCCATGTCTACAGAAATTGAGTACACGCACACACACACACACACACACCACACACACACACACACACACACACACACACACACACACACACACACACACACACACACACAGCCCGTAGCCTAGTAGGTAGAGCTCTCGTCTCACACACGAGGGGTCGGGGGTTCAATCCCCGGCCGGGCGGAGACAAATTGGGCTTGTCTCCTTTCATGTGTTAGCCTCAGTTCACCTAGCTGTAAATAGGTACCTGGAATAAGTGGACGACGTTGTGACGTCCCATCTGGGGTTGGCAAAAATGGTACAAGGCGAGATGGGTATCATATGGTTCACCTAAGCTGATGGCTACCTAAGCCTTCGGGCGAGACGGTACCGTCTATAGTGAGAATGGTACCATACAGATCCACCCTAAGCCTTCGTTTCCGATGTCGCCAATTGGCTAAAATACAGACTACACACACATCCACAGCCATTCCAAC
>JBAKBP010030495.1:0-25650 GCA_037953745.1 Lithodes maja | reverse complement strand
CTTACACTGCACAAAATAACAGTACGTAGTGTTATGCTGGCCAGCTTGCCAGAATGTGCTCGTACTCGCTAGCACTCGCCAGGGCAGAGGAATGGGCTATAATAATCGTAGAACGATGTTCTTTCTTTCCTAGTATTCATGTAGTCACAGCCAGATCAGTGGTGGTCTTTGTTCTTGTCTATGACACATGGAAGTATTTTATATCAGTAATAGAGTATAAGATATGAAGTGTGAAGTTTAGGAGAAAGAGCGAGGTAGGCAGCGAGGTTGTATTATGTGCGTGTGTATGTACGTGTGCCTCCCTCGCTCGCGCGGGCTTTCCCATGCCCTTGATTGACTGGCGGGCCTGGCGCGTCCTAGGATGCTTGCTTTTCATGACGTAGTGGTCTGTGATTGGGTGCCGCTGTCCTAGTGTTGGTGCTGGGGGGGTCCCCGCCGCGTATCTCCTTAGAGCTTGGCACAGCGTGCTTGGTCCTACATGTCCTTTGCAATCTGTCCCCCCATCTTACCCCCCTGTACTACTATCTCTCTCTCTCAACTTCTTCTTTTTCATACTTCTCTCTTTATTCAATTGCTTGTTCCTTCTGGTTCTGCATACGACTTCCATAGTCGGCCAGTCGTATTACCAGCACCAGTTCTCCATATATGTTTGCACTAGCTTTAGGGATTATTAGAGTCATAGTCAAATGGTATCATAGTATTGGGGTGCTCCTAAATATTGAGTTGTTCTTTCCTACTATTTAATGCTAGACAGTGGAAGGTATCTTTGGTCGTTGTCTAAGTTATGTATGTGGCAAGTCAGAGCATGTACAACATCGACGAAGCTAGGTAGCCTGTAACCCTTGTGCATAATTTTTCCTTTGCGAGTGTAGCAGTATACAGGGGAAGGGCTTTTGCCTACTCTTACCTGTATGCTTGCTACCTCATTTTGTTGACCTTTCTGGAGCGCCAGGGCAAGACCAGATACTAGAGATCTGGACTTACCAAGAGAGCCTCCAAGTCACTTAACGTAACATAAGGGAAATCTGTTCAAGCTACGAGCAGTAGGCTACGAGCATGCTTGCGCTCTGCCTAGTTTCCTGATACCTTTTATGCCACTGCTAGACTTTATGAGTGAGAAAGACAGCATTGGGTTTATTAACCTTCATTGTGTATGCTTTAGGAATTATTCACGCCTTATTTTAGCCTAGGTTGATGCATAGTGCACAACCCAGTTTGGCTGTTACGTTGGCTAAGGAAGTACTGTTTTTGAGTGGTTATTATTAGTGCTGTCACAGAGTTGTTGCACTCCCTTGTTATATATATGTATCCTACTTATTGGTGTATTTAAGATACACGCTTTGGTGTCCTGCCCCTGCATTATTTCTGTTCTATATTAACGAGCATCTTAGAGCTTCAGACCTTTTCAGAAGATTCCTTATCTGATTGCTGTAGGACTAGACTTCCAGTGTTTTCATAGAGCATTGAAGAGTTTAGTGTTGAGTACTGACTCACACTAAAGTTAACGTTAGCATATATTCCTTTATTAAATCTTATGATAGTTTATTCAAGCATTCTTATTACTTTAGAGCATTTTCGTAACGTAAGTACTCCTGTTGTGAATTGGCTTTGCCGTCACCGGAAAGCCTTTGTAGAAGTGCACTAAAACCCAGTTAGTTGATACCCCATTATCCAGTAGATTAACTGGAGGGTTTTAAGTGTTTTGTTCACCGGCTTAATAGTTCGAGGGTTTGGAATTAGCGTACCGTTGTTGCAGATATAGCCTATCATCTAGTCCATTATTAAGTGCCCTTGTTTATTTCGTAGTGCCGGTTGTAACAAATGGCGACCTTAGACCAGTATATAGTGATCTGAATATTGCATTTTTTTTGGGAGAAATCTTATTGCCATTTGGGGTTGAATTTATTTCTCGCATTGTTGGCAGTAGACATTGTTTTGAGGATATATAGAACTTGTTGGAGTTATTGGTGACCTAGTATTGCACTCAAGAACATCTTCGAATATTTTTTGGTGAATAAAGCTACGCAAGAGTTTGGCTACTTTTGTCTTGACTTGAGAATTTTTTGTTGACTCCATCATGTCACTGGACGGGTCTGAGCTAGTGAGGGCACAGTGCGAGAGGCAGGCGAGAAGGTGGAGTTGTTAAACGGCGATCGGGTGGTGAACAATGAGGAGGATGCTCGGATTTTTTTGGAGGAGCCTGTGTCAGCGGATCGTGTGTCGGGGCTAGACCGGTACGGACTGCAGTGTGTAGCTACGGTCTTAGGGTTTCCCGGTACTAGCGGTTTGTCGAGAGGTGAGCTGGTTTCCTGTGTGCTCGGTGGGGTGCATGGGTCTTCGGGTGGAGCGACAGCTGGGGCACCTTCGGCCCAACACCCATTCCACTCGACTCCTATCATGGCGCCTCCTCGGGCTCCGGAGCCTAGTACGTTCCCGCAGGCTGATGCCCGCTGGCGGTTGGGTAGGCCTCTAGGTGATTCATGGGGTGGGTCCCCAATAGTAGCACCCCCTCCTCAGGGTTTGTTTTCCGAGATGTTGTTTCAGCTCGAGCTCGCCAAACTTAAGCAGCAGGAGCGACAGGCTGAGCTTGAGCTGCGAAAGCATGAGGCTGAGCTCGAGCAGCAGGAGCGAGAGTCTGAGCGCAAGTATAGGTATCAGGCTGAGTCTGCAAGGTATTGTGCCGATATTGACCTAGAGAATACTCGTGTAGAGGTGACGAGGAACCGGGTCGTCCAGGGGGGTCGAGCCCAGGACCAGTCCCTGTTGCATCTACTAAAGTTGGTTCCAGTTTTTGATAAGTTAGGAGTTACAGAATTTTTTCTCCGGTTCGAGAAAAAGTGCCAGGAGCACCAATGGCCCGAGGAGAAGTGGGCAGCCCTTGTTTCTTCACGATTGACGGGGAAAGCACTCAAGGCGTACGATGCTTTGCCCCTAGATTCCTGTGTGAATTACGAGTTGTTGAAAGAGGCTGTCCTGAGGGCGTATGAGCTACAGCCAGAGACCTATAGGCTGAAGTTTAGGGCGGTTCCAAAAAGAAAGGAGAGTACTTTCCAGGAACACGCTAGAGAGCTGTCAGATGCATTTGAAAATTGGTTGAGGTCGGAGAAGGCAACTACTTTTGATTCAGTAAAACAATTAGTGTTGCTGGAACAATTTTTAAAATGTACTGGCAGTGACTTGACTCTTAACCTGAAAGAAAAGCAACCAAAAACTCTGCAGAAGGCGGCTGAGCTGACTGACCTTAGGGCGTCATTGATTCGTGGGTGCGGGTCTGCACAGAGAGCTGAGGCAGGTAACCAGGGGCGTACCACTCCACCCCCCGAATTAATGACACAACAACTAATTATCCATTTAAGAGTACTGTTGCCAATTATGAACCCAAGTCGAAACCCTTCCTGTTAAAGAAAAGCCAGGGCCCTTCCTCACCTCAGAGGAAGTCCAAAAGCGAAGTGGAGTGTTTCAAGTGTCATGAGAGGGGCATATTGCGCCCTCATGTCAGAGCGCACCGCCTACTGCAGTGGTGTCACTAGTGAGCACCATCGGCGTGTCTTTGAGGTGTTCCGCGTTTGCCCGGGGTAAACAGTCGGTTGCGAAGTCATCGCCGGTGCAGAAGCAGCAGGAGGGCTCGTCACCCGTCTGTGATGCTTTTTGTGGTAATAGGGGGCACGGCACTGTGAGGTGGGCTGGTGTGAAGCATAGGCTTGAGTTGCTGCGTGATACGGGCGCTTCCCAGACCCTTGTTAAGAATTTCACTGGCAAGCCTATTAACGCGGCTCGGGTTGTGGTGGTTCAAGGCATCAATGCTATGCGGTCTTACCCACTGGTCAGAGTGGAGCTTGAGGTGGACGGTGTGACACGGGAGTTGGATGTGGCTGTGGTGGAGAAATTGCCAGTTGAGGGGGTCGACCTCCTTCTCGGCAATGACTTTGCGGTGCCCACCTCCGAGGTTCCACCCTTAGTCGTTGCCGAGAGGGCGGCCGACACGAGTAGGGAGGGGCAAGAGGGGCTCGAGAGATCTCAGTCCGCTCAGGTGTCACAGCCTAGTACCCAAGTTCCAGACCAGCGGAGGAAGGGTCGGAAGGAGAAAGTCGAGGCTGGTGGTCGGGTTGAGAGTTTGGACCCAGCGACACTCCTTGGTGATTCGGTACTTGCACCCATTATGAGCTCCGGAGTGGCCCCAGAACCTGTCCCCCCTAGTGACATGGTAGGGCGTGATGGCACTCCGCGACAGAGTAGTTCCCAGGGACAACAAGAAGATCTTAGTCTTGAGAGTTGTGGGAACGGGGCTATTGAACTCGGTGAGGACGGGGAAGCATGTCATGTGAACCTGTTAAAGGAGTTTGTGAGGCAACCACCTGAGCAGCCTACTGTCCCTGTGTTGGTCTGCAGCGGCCAAGGTGGAGAAGGAGAGGGGGGCAGTGAGGCACAGGTGTTGCAAAGTTGGGATTGTCATGTCTCGGCGGAGCAGTGGGCGGGGGACACGAGTCAGGTGGCTGTGGAAGCGCTTGAGCACCTGCCTGAGCAGCAGTGTGCAGCGCTCCAGCCCCTGCTCGATTCATACCCCACTGTTTGTGCCGAGCACCCAGGCCTCACGACTCATGCGGTGCACGAGGTTCCGCTGACAGGTCACTTGAGTTTGAGTAAACCGTTGGCCTCATTGTTTAAATGGTTCAAGGTGGGCGACGAGGCTTTGGAATGGTTGTCAGGTCAGGGTCGACCCATGGCTGCTAAAGGTGGTGGTCAGAATCAGGACATTGAGCAGATTGGTGAGGTTGACTGTGGAGTGGATGCGCCCGGTCGTCGCATAGCCTCCCATTGCTGCCCTAGTAATATGCAACAGCCCTACCATAGACCGACTGTATCTGGCCATGTCGCTGAAGGCGGTGATGCTGCGCAAGCAGGTGTAGTCGCAAAGAATGCGGGGGTGCGCATGTACGGTATCGGCGGGGGAGCATTAGCAATTTTGAACTGTGGGAGTGACTGCACAGGTGGTACAGATTGTCCCTCTCATCACCTGGCTGTTCTAGGGACAAAGGTGGAGAAGGAGGGAGACTATAGTGTAGAAACTGCGGTCTCGGCTGGGTTGTGGGAGGGCAATGGGCATGTTGTTCTTCGAGATAAGTTGCAACCTCTTGTTCCTAAGCGCCAAGAGAAGTTGTTTACTAGGCTGTGGCAGTACGTCCGTATGTTTGTTGACTCTCCAGGCCTGATGTACGGGGTAGAATCCGACATGGAGGCTGGAGACAGTGTACAGTAAGGCTCAAATTGGCTCCCTACCGTATAAATCCTGCTCAACAGCCTGTTGTGAAAGCAGAGCTGGACTACATGTTGGAAAGGGTCTGAGGGATAAGGGATATCGTGAGTGGTCGTTGCCAGTAACTTTGCAACCTGAGTTAAGTGGCAAGATCCGTGTGTATGTTGATTGCAAGAGAGTTGGTGCAGCATCCCTGACAGACGCCTATACCTTACCTAGAGTTGACGACACCATAGACCGCATCGGGGCTGCCTCGTTAATCACTAAGGTAGAAATAGTGAAAGGTTATTGGCAGGTCCCGTTGCCGGAGAGAGCGAAGAGAAGTGCCAGTCTTGTGATGAACTGGGCAGTTTATCGGTGCCAGGTGTTGTTTTGCTGCCGGAACACAAGCTGGATGTGTGGCATGTTAAGGGCACTGATAATGTTCTGGCTGATTGTTTGTCACGGGAGGGTATGTCTTAAGGGGCACCCTAGCCGTTCAGTCAGTGTTTGTTTGAGAGTGGAGAAAAATTAGGCTTGCCCCTGTAGTGCAAAGCCGGCAAAAACACTATTAAAAATAATACAAAAATCTCACATAAAAACTCTTTCTTTTGATAGTATATAAGTGCAGTATGTTACAGCAAGAATCTAAGACATCCTGAGTTTTTGTCTTAGTAGGCTAGGCTTGTTGAAGCTTGCTCGTTGAGCGTAATATTGTTAAGTGATACTATTATTTTGGGGAAGTGTTGTGTAGATTTTTGTTTATATAATGAAGTGTTTTATGTTTGTGATTGTGCCTTGTTTTCACAACTTGGGGGAGTAGCTGGGTGAGGCGGGATTGATGAGCATTCTGTCTGGTCAGATGTGGCGTTTACCTGAGGTTAAAACGTCCCACATCTTGGGCGGGGTGTTACCTTGGCCAGCTTGCCAGAATGTGCTCGTACTCGCTAGCACTCGCCAGGGCAGAGGAATGGGCTATAATAATCGTAGAACGATGTTCTTTCTTTCCTAGTATTCATGTAGTCACAGCCAGATCAGTGGTGGTCTTTGTTCTTGTCTGTGACACATGGAAGTATTTTATATCAGTAATAGAGTATAATATATGCAGTGTGAAGTTAAGGAGAAAGAGCGAGGTAGGCAGCGAGGTTGTATTATGTGAGTGTGTATGTACGTGTGCCTCCCTCGCTCGCGCGGGCTTTCCCACGCCCTTGATTGGCTGGCGGGCCTGGCACGTCCTAGGACACTTGCTTTTCATGACGTAGTGGTCTGTGATTGGGTGCCGCTGTCCTAGTGTTGGTGCTGGGGGGGTCCCCGCCGCGTATCTCCTTAGAGCTTGGCAATGCGTGCTTGGTCCTACATGTCCTTTGCAATCTGTCCCCCCATCTAACCCCCTGTACTACTATCTCTCTCTCTGAACTTCTTTTTCATACTTCTCTCTTTATTCAATTGCTTGTCCCTTCTGGTTCTGCATACGACTTCCATAGTCGTCCAGTCGTATTACCAGCACCAGTTCTCCATATATGTTTGCACTAGCTTTAGGGATTATTAGAGTCATAGTCAAATGGTATCATAGTATTGGGGTGCTCCAAATTATTGAGTTGTTCTTTCCTACTATTTAATGCTAGACAGTGGAAGGTATCTTTGGTCGTTGTCTGAGTTATGTATGTGGCAAGTCAGAGCCTGTACAACATCGACGAAGCTAGGTAGCCTGTAACCCTTGTGCATATTTTTCCTTTGCGAGTGTAGCAGTATACAGGTGAAGGACTTTTGCCTACTCTTACCTGTATGCTTGCTACCTCATTTTGTTGACCTTTGTGGAGCGCCAGGGCAAGACCAGATACTAGAGATCTGGACTTACCAAGAGAGCCTCCAAGTCACTTAACTTAACATAAGGAAAATCTGTTCAAGGGGAGACAGTAGGCTACGAGCATGCTTGCGCTCAGCCTAGTTTCCTGATACCTTTTATGCCACTGCTAGACTTTATGAGTGAGAACGACAGCATTGGGTTTATTAACATTCATTGTGTATGCTTTAGGAATTATTCACGCCTTATTTTAGCCTAGGTTGATGCATAGTGCACAACCCAGTTTGGCTGTTACGTTGGCTAAGGAAGTACTGTTTTTGAGTGGTTATTATTAGTGCTGTCACAGAGTTCTTGCACTCCCTTGTTATATAAATATGTATCCTACTTATTGGTGTATTTAAGGTACACGCTTTGGTGTCCTGCCCCTGCATTATTTATGTTCTATATTAACGAGCATCTTAGAGCATCAGACCTTTTCAGAAGATTCCTTATCTGATTGCTGTAGGACTAGACTTCCAGTGTTTTCATTGAGCATTGAAGAGTTTAGTGTTGAGCACTGACTCACACTAAAGTTAACGTAAGCATATATTCCTTTATTAAATCTTATGATAGTTTATTCAAGCATTGTTATTACTTTAGAGCATTTTCGTAAGGTAAGTACTCCTGTTGTGTGTTGGCTTTGCCGTCACCGGAAAGCCTTTGTAGAAGTGCACTAAAACCCAGTTAATTGAAACCCCGTTATCCAGTAGATTAACTCTGGAGGGTTTTAAGTGTTTTGTTCACCAGCGTAATAGTTTGAGGGTTTTGGAATTAGCGTACCGTTGTTGCAGATATAGCCTATCATCTAGTCCATTATTAAGTGCCCTTGTTTATTTCGTAGTGCCGGTCGTAACAGTAGTTTCTTCTTACACTGCACAAAATAACAGTACGTAGTTCCTTCTTACACTGCACAAAATAACAGTACGTAGTTCCTTCTTACACTACACAAAATAACAGTACGTAGTTCCTTCTTACACTGCACAAAATAACAGTACGTAGTTCCTTCTTACACTGCACAAAATAACAGTACGTAGTTCCTTCTTACACTGCACAAAATAACAGTACGTAGTTCCTTCTTACACTGCACAAAATAATAGTACGTAGTTCCTTCTTACACTGCACAAAATAACAGTACGTAGTTCCTTCTTACACTGCACAAAATAACAGTACGTAGTTCCTTCTTACACTGCACAAAATAACAGTACGTAGTTCCTTCTTACACTGCACAAAATAACAGTATGTAGTTCCTTCTTACACTGCACAAAATAACAGTACGTAGTTCCTTCTTACACTGCACAAAATAACAGTACGTAGTTCCTTCTTACACTGCACAAAATAACAGTACGTATTTCCTTCTTACACTGCACAAAATAACAGTACGTAGTTCCTTCTTACACTGCACAAAATAACTGTACGTAGTTCCTTCTTACACTGCACAAAATTACAGTATGTAGTTCCTTCTTACACTGCACAAAATAACAGTACGTATTTCCTTCTTACACTGCACAAAATAACAGTACGTAATTCCTTCTTACACTGCACAAAATAACAGTACATAGTTCCTTCTTACACTGCACAAAAAAACAGTACGTAGTTCCTTCTTACACTGCACAAAATAACAGTAAGTAGTTCCTTCTTACACTGCACAAAATCACAGTACGTAGTTCCTTCTTACACTTCACAAAACAGTACATAGTTCCTTCTTACACTGCACAAAATAACAGCACGTAGTTCCTTCTTACACTGCACAAAATAACAGTACGTAGTTCCTTCTTACACTGCACAAAATAACAGTACGTAGTTCCTTCTTACACTGCACTAAATAACAGTACGTAGTTCCTTCTTACACTGCACAAAATAACAGTACGTAGTTCCTTCTTACACTGCACAAAATAACAGTACATAGTTCCTTCTTACACTGCACAAAATAACAGTACGTAGTTCCTTCTTACGCTGCACAAAATAACAGTACGTAGTTCCTTCTTACACTGCACAAAATAACAGTACGTAGTTCCTTCTTACACTGCACAAAATAACAGTACGTAGTTCCTTCATACACTGCACAAAATAACAGTACGTAGTTCCTTCTTACGCTGCACAAAATAACAGTCCGTAGTTCCTTCTTACCTTGCACAAAATAACAGTACGTAGTTCCGTCTTACACTGCACAAAATAACAGTACGTAGTTCCTTCTTACGCTGCACAAAATAACAGTACATAGTTCCTTCTTACCTTGCACAAAATAACAGTACGTAGTTTCTTCTTACACTGCACAAAATAACAGTACGTAGTTCCTTCTTACACTGCACAAAATAACAGTACGTATTTCCTTCTTACACTGCACAAAATAACAGTACGTAGTTCCTTCTTACACTGCACAAAATAACAGTATGTAGTTCCTTCTTACACTGCACAAAATAACAGTACGTAGGTCCTTCTTACACTGCACAAAATAACAGTACGTAGTTCCTTCTTACACTGCACAAAATAACAGTATGTAGTTCCTTCTTACACTGCACACAATCATTTACTTTGATCCAGAATCAAAGGTAAAAAAAATGCGGCATAGTGCTGAAGGGGTTGAGAGGGATACTAATAAGAATTATAATACTCTTTTCTGGTACTTTAACCCCTTGAGGATCATGACGAATTTTGACAGTTAATTCTGACTATCAATAGATGATGTTATGCAGCCTAGGAAGGATATATGGGAATTATATGGGTAAAGACTTTCTTAGTGCACCCTTGGACTTATATACAGTATACCATTCCTAATCTGAATAAAATCGCTGAATAATACCCAGAAAACAGTAATTAATTGTGTCTTAGTATCTTATAAAGGTTAATTGTTATAAATTTACTTTGTTACAATTATCAATAGTCTTTTAATGTAACTTATATTGTGATGCATGTAGGCCAGAACATGATACATTCAGTAAGAGAGGTCTTTCCTGAACCTATTTAAGTGGTCTGCTGCTAGCCAAAATGAAAAATTCAAGATATACCTTTACAACAGCGAATACTCGAGGTGTTTTCATCGTCTTGATTATAAACAGCGTTTCCTAATCTGAACTATATCATCTGAAGTAAGCCAGAACATGACAATAAATAACGTCATTCACACTGGAAGGGTTAAACCATTCAATACCAATGACGTCCTTGTCATTACATTCTGACAACTATTAAATAATATTATTCAGCTTATAAAGAACGTCAACCCACGAAAAGACTATAGACTATCTCGATTAATTAATTTAGTTAACACAGCTCCTACTTAAACTGCATAAAATAATCTAAATATACAGTAGTTAGACTAAAACCCAATACCCACAGGATTTACTTTGTTCTGGGTTGAAACACTGTGGAAATGTACTCCGAGGAAAGAGTTTCAAATATAATCGATTTTAGGAGTATAGTTGGTTGTTGGAAGGAACATAATAATAAGTGGATCTGGGTATACATAAATTATAATAAGCAGAAGTTCAGCAGTGTTGAGGAGTAATTGTTAAGGGGAGGTTTATAGCTTACTCCCTAGACCTCCATCAAGATATACAAAAATACCTACAAGAAAAATGTGTACATTTCTTGGTAGAAAAATGTCCCGGCCAAAGGCCAGTTCTTCCTACATAATAAGCTCGCTATCGTTCGCCAGGAAAAAATCGACACCTAAATACCACGGAAGGTCTTAAAATTGACAGACATCTAGGTGTCAATTTCTTCCTGGCGAGAGACAGCGAGCCTGTAATTTTAGATGGAACTGACCTTCGTCCGGGAAATTTTTCTACCGAAAAATCTACAAATTTATCTTGAAAGGGGTCCAGGCGAGGCCACCGAGAGTACCAGGCCGCACGGATGGGACCTTTAAATTCTGTGACGTAGGCAAAGGTAGGGTTCATTTTCGCACTACCCTCACAGGTCAGTATACATTTGAGTGAGATATGGGGAAGATCGCGCTGTGTTTCCAAATGATTTCCCCCTTCTAAATACTTTATAAGTAGCCTATATTAAAACTATGTTTACCCATAATCGACAAGAAGGTCATTTTAAGGAATTTTGAAGAAATTAACTATGAAGAAGTAAAAACAGATGAGGAAATTAATATTGGTTTATGTCATACGAATGTTGAAGTTTGTAAGGAGGATATATAGATAGATTGATAGATAGCTATAGTTAAATATATAGATACTATAGATAGTTAAAAAGATAGATTGATTGATAGATAGATATAGTTAATATATAGATACTATAGATAGTTAAAAACAGAGTGAGAGTGAGTGCGTGTGTGTGTGTGTGTACTGCATGTGTGTGAGTATTGCGTGTGTGTGGTGAGGAGTAATAATAATAATAATAATAAACAGTTTATTAAAGAATGGCAGCCTCATGAGCTGAAAATACACATTTTACAATTTAGTGGATGAACATGAGATGTACAGATATGAAGATGGTAAGCTCAGTTTACAAAAAAAAAAAAAAAAAACAATAATGATGCAGGTGCAGAATACAAATTATCATAAAATAACCATGAGAGTAAGTGATATACAGTACATATACACATTTATTTTACTTACTCATATACAGAGCATACATATATACACATATGCACGCACATACATACGCATACATATACATACATATATAAGAACATAAAACATGCAGTAAGTGTGCCCATGTCCGTATACACAAACGCTCACGTATGCACACAAACATACATACATACAAAAACTGTTTTGGTAGGGTCAGGGTATAGAGGTAAAGGGTAAAGAGGGAGCGGCAATTCAAGTCCGTACAGGTAGGGTCAGGTAAAGCCTACTACAATGGGAGGTTATCCTCGGTACTGTAGGTGTGTGTGTGTGTGTTCGTTCGTGTGTGTGTGTGTGTGTGTGTGTGATAGAAGGCGAAATGTGAAATGTGGAGTGCGTGTGTCCTTGTGTGTGTGTGTGTGTCTGTTAGAGAAATTACAAATTATTGCATAACAGAACTGAAGATGGATTACATACTAACAGGAACATTTCAAACAGACCATTTGGAAGCAAGATTTGGTCACTATCGGCAGTTAGCAGGAGGAAATTACAATATTTCTGTACGCCAAATATATGAGTGTGAAAAGAAGATACAGATGATGTCAGTGTTAAAACTAAGTTTACCCCTACTCAACAAGAAGGCCATGTTAAGGAATTTTGAAGACATTAATTATGAAGAAGTAAAAACAGATGAGGAAATTTATTTTGGTTTATGTCATACGAATGTTGAAGTTTGTAAGGAGGATATTGATAGGTGTAAAGACATCATCCCAGTGATAGTTTATTTAGCTGGCTATTGCTGTTACTCTGTGATAAATAAAATAAAATGTAATGCATGTAAAGAAATTATTACGTGTTCAGATAGTTGTGAAGATATCCCTGATAATCTAAGTTACATTGCTGGAATTAGCAGAGGTTCTCTTATTTACCCAGATTGTGTGACAGCCATCATGGTCATGTATAACTATATTGTTATTAAAAAACTTGTTCAACTTCCTTGGTTAAACTAGAGAACTTGAGTACATGAATTAATATTTACTCAACAGGGGGTTCTGGACTTTTCGATATGGAAGGATAGATACAAAATTTGGGCATAGGTCCTAGGTAAATGATGGTAAAATCGGGAATATCTTCACGGTATACAATTTTGCCTCAACTTAGATACACAAAACAATAATAACACATAAAGGTACAATCTGAGAGTATTCCGTTTAAGTCTGTATAAAGGTAGGTTTATAAAACGTGTACACAAATATGAATTGCAATAATTAGTTAAGAAATACTCTAGATAGGATTCACTGGGCAATATCTTGTACCTATGAAATCACTTGTACAGATCAATATTTATGGAAGGATAGATGACTATGTAGCGTGTACACAAATATGAATTACAATAATTAATTAACACAGATCCTTGGCACAGATCAAATCATCAATACTTTAGGAATACTCGCATATTTTACCATACCCTCAACAATAGCCACAAATTGAGATACACAGGACACTTAGGATAGCTTTGTAGGGAGAAGGGCCAGGTACGAGGGTCGGGGCGTCGTAGAGCTCCGGACACGGCGGCTGGACATCGAGGGGCCACTTCGTCAGGAGTCCAAGGGGCAGGGGGGAACAGGACTGCAGGCACCTTCTCTCTCAGGAGGGGAAACGACTCCCGGACAATAATACGGACGGAGCGCTAGTAGGCAGCTGTTGCTCCCGGACAATAATCCGGACGGAGTAACATACTGAGTTTGAACTGCCTTCCTATAATTTCAGTCAGGCTGTATTTGGATTGTTTCTCTTGGTCAGGTGCATTAGCTCACATTAACAGGGGCATAGTAAATACATAAATAGTGGCTACGTCTAAGGTAACAATTACATGAAAAATATATGTAGGTGCTTTATAATATCGCACTGAGGTTCTCCTCTTTTTTACATCTGTTTCTTATTTCTACTAGACGGCATGATGATGTAATTCGTTATTTTCTGTTCAATAGCTGGTTTGTCTATTTGTATTGTTTATGCAATGATTTTGTTATGCGGCACTTTCTATCACCATTTCATTTCCTTTTTCACAGGATAGCTCCTCAAGGGGGGAGAGCCCCAATGATTTAGGTATTCCCAGGGCTCTTGATGTGTAGCTTGCATAAGTACCCTTTCATCGTAATATTCGAGGGGTAATTCCGCCTTGGTCGTTTGAGTCCCGCGCTGTGGGTGGTGATTGGTGGGGCTTGACCTGTATTGAGGGGGCAACTCACCTGTTTGCCCGGGAATTAGAGAATGGGTCAACTGGCCTAATTTCCCGTTCTTGAATTTCCCGTTCTCTGGAGAATGGGAAATTGTGTTTATTACTCTTTTCTTCTTCTGGTGCATGAATCCCTTTCTCCTGCTTTCCCTCGATTCTCTGACTACCACTATTCTGTGCGGTTCTTCTTTGAATCCTGTCACTTCACCACCTTCGATCAAATGAAAATCTCGACCGAGTGATCTCACTTTATATTTGCGAACTGTAGGGGTGGTGAGAGATAGTGTTTTTTTGTTTGTTTGTTTTTTTTCTATGTGATCGAGGGAGGCAAAAGGCATAACTGCCTATAGCGAGTGCCTCCCCTATAGTTGAAAGAGTGACAAGGCCAAAATCAAGGAACGTTCTAGCCAAAATGCCTGGACACACGGAGTTTGAAGCAATTTAAGTCATAGGAAGAGGGAAAGACTGATTCTGGGAGAGAATTCCAGAGCTCAGCTGTTGAGTAGAAGAAAGTTTGAGAGTAACGTTTCACTCTTGGGTTGGAGAGTTGCACAGAGTAGGGGTGGGATTGAGTTGCAAGACGGGTACCACGTGCCCTACGTAAAGGAGTGTTACGTCCTGGGATATAAAAACACTGGGCTCTTTCTATTGGACTAGGTATGCGGCAACAAGCAACAACGGAAAACGCTAGATCCAACCCTTATCTATAAACCCAGGCAACAAACCACCCTAAACCGTCAAGAGTCCTGCCTGGACAACGAGGTATCCTATGACTCGGTTACAGGGTGCACGCACTATAGACTGCTGATAGTCAAGCAGGCTATATAAAAGATCACACAATTAAGTTGACTTAAAGCTTCAAGGAAAAGATAGATAACGGAATTAAATTGCAGAAAAATTTAATAACAAACTAGAAGAAAGTACATTTAACGTTACGTTAATTAATACAATTAATCACCCCTGCGTGAAAGAAGGTGAAAGCAAACAGTCCTCAAAACATCGTACAGGTAGACAAGATGCAGGTTTCTAAACTGCATGCGGCTACTGTAGGATCTGATGCTTAGCAAAGAAAGTACGTTACGGATTTAGAGAACTCTTAACTCATAAGCAGGAATAAATGCTAGTGATAGGCCATACAGTGTATAATGGCATAGGTATAATTAAATAAAGGCAGCAACTCGCAACATAACCACATACAGGTGTGCTTCTCACTCTTAGTCAGGCAAGCCTGCTCGGACAGAGTCTCTAAGCCACACCCTGACTCACAATGCTCACAACAACGGTAAACTGTGGCACAATAACAAGCATGCAGAAATAATAAACCCCTAGCTGTTAATCTGCCAGGTGGCAGAGGTCTAGCCGGAAGGATATAGGCTTCGGATACCCGGGCTGAGCCACCTGCTCTAGCCTAGGGACGTTCCCAAGTCTGTGCGCCAAATTACTCTAATTGAAAGGGTGCTCTCTTGAGAGACTCAGATCCCAAGTATCTGACTCTCTCCTGGCGACCCTAAAACAAAAGCAAGACGTGCTAGCGCAGTGCTGAGTGGACTAGGCAAGGGCCCTCACACAACACAACACTAGACACACAGGGACACAGACAAGAAAATGCCCCCAGACTCCTAGTAAAGTCGTGCGGGTCCACAGGACTCGCACCAGCAGACTTTACTTAAAGGATCACAAAAAGCCTCCCCTCCGGTCTAGCCCCTGCTCACCTGCCACAAGAACACACTAGCAAGCATGAAACCACCAAATATGAGACAACAAAAAAGCTTCCTAGGTCTCATTAACAATTACATCTCTGCATAAAGCCCAAAATCCTATCAAATTATCTGAGAGCTCGTCGTTAATACAATGATAGATATAAGGTCTATCAAGGGGATGGGGTAATTAAATAGACTGGTGAAGTAGTGGAAAGAAGGTATACAAAGTAAGAGAGAAAGTTTCTAAGTGGGGTTGAGAGGGATAGATATCAAGGGGGTCCGAAGGGTACGACAGTGAGGTGAGCTCTGAGTCTTGAATCTGTCTGGACCCCACCCTAGGCATGCGAAATACATCCCATGCTTGGCAACACTCAACACAGTTGCCGGGTCAAAATCCTCTACCCCTTGCGTGAGTCGAAACTAAGCCTAACGTTGCGATCAAATTGACAACATCAGGCTCGTCCCAAGCTAGACTCTCCGCGCGAAGCAACGTCCCCCAGCCGGTCTCTCTCTCTTCCGCTCGTCTCCTCCCACTCTCACCAGACTTACATCTTATATATTATAATGAAACAATCAACTATCGAGAATAAAATATACTAAGATGTGTTGGTTAAGAATAAGGGCAGCTTTAAGCTGTGAAACAACATAAGAAAATCCCAGACATTAGTTACATTGTCGTAGGATATATACTAAGGAAAAGCCGGCCGGCCGGCTGCCGCCAGCCGGTTTCTAAACGGCTGGGCAGCCGACGCGCGCGCATGCCCGCACATGGCTACTATGCAGGAGCGTCACAGGAGGTGGTATGCACTGGGATAGCTCTGAGGAACACTGATTATTATAGTAGCGATAGAATAGCGAGAGAGATGCAACATTGCGGCGGAGAGAGAGAGATTGCAGAGAGTTGGTGAGTGGATGGGAGTTAATGATACGAAAGGCCTTCCTTTCAACTTTGTCTAGGAGAGCGGTGTGAGAGAAACCTCCCCACACATGTGAACAATACTCAATACAAGGGCGCACTATGCCCCTGTACAGAGCAAGAAGCTATGCAGGGGAAAAGAACCCCCTAAGGCGGTTGAGCACACCCAGCTTCTGGGAGGCTGCCTTAGCAAGACTGGTAATATGGTCCTTCCAAATGAGAGCAGAAGAAAAAGAGACACCAAGAATATTGAGAGAAGATGAAGGGTTGATTTTTGTATTGTTGAAGAATAAGGGATAGTCCGCTGGGAGATCCTGACGGGTAGATAGATGGAGAAATTGGGTTTTGGAAGCATTAAAGTTAACAAGGTTTTCTCTGCCCCAAATTGGAAATAGTATTTAGATCAGAATTTAAGAGTTCTATGGCTTCATTACGTTTGTTGTTGAGGGATTGCTGGCTGGGGCGTTCTGAAAAACTAATGGAGTAGTGTAAGGTTGAGTCGTCTGCGTATGAATGGATGGGAATTAAGGTACAGTTAAGGAGATCATTTAAAAAAATTAGAAAGAGAATAGGAGATAGGACAGAGCCCTGAGGAACACCAGAGTTTATAGGGTGAGGAAGTGAACAATGGCTGTCCACAACCGCGGCTATGGAACGGCCGGAAAGGAAATTAGAGACAAAGCACAGATGGAGGGATAGAAACCGAAGGAGGGTAGTTTAGAAATTAAAGATTTATGCCAGACTCTATCGAAGGCTTTCGATATGTCTAGTGCAATAGAAAAAGTCTCACCGAAGTCCCGAAGTGTAAGTTGGTTTAACACTAAACACCAGAGGGTTAAGTGGTCGCGTCAGAAGAGGTGGCAGGGTCAATCTCCACAGTCACGTCGAGAGGTACCATGGAGTTTTTGGTCACCTGAAGTAGATGGCTAGGAGAGACGATGGCTTCAGGTTGCTTCATGCCGGAGGAGATGAAGACGCTGTTGATTTTCATCTTGGGGACAGGGTTAAGGGATGACGGAGTTGTTGCTAGTGAAGGAGCTGCTGGTGTAGTGTCCACTGTAGGAGTGGTGGAAGTGGATGGTCCAGGTGGGGAGGGGCCTGGCGGTGAGGGGGCCTGTTTCGTTGGTGCGAGTGTGTGAAACAGGCTGGGTAGGTGACCTCGCAGCCCTTGATGTGCCTTGAGGTGGTGCCTTTTGAGGGAGGCCGCCGCTTGTAGGTCGCCTGGAAGGTGGGAGCCCATCTTTGCGGTGGCTTCACACGACGCCCGAATCTCGTATATGTATGGTTAGATAAGTGGAGTATTAAGCTGGGTGATTTAACATTCTGGTTTGGCATGGAGAAATTAGCAGGCTGAGAAATAGAGATAGATTTCTGAATGTTGGAAGGTTTAGATGATATGGAAGTAGTACGGTACGATGGAAGATGTTGATGGTTATGGAGGGGGCGTAGTAGCTATAGGTAATGGAAGTACTTGATCAGGTCTCATTCGAGCAGGTGTACTGGTTAGTGGGATTAAGGTGTCTGGTTAGTTATTAGATCGAGGTGAAGAAAGTACAAAGGAGTACAAAGGAAATCAAGCAACAACAGATCTAGTGACCCTTCTAGGCTGCTTGTCCTCCAAAACACTGAGGATCAAGTGTCCAAACAGTGGTTTAGAGTGGGTAAGGGAACATTGGAAAGGGAACTAATGTCCGTGGCAGGATTAGGAAGTTAGTAGGGGACAGATGGGTTAGTAACTGAGGGGAGGATAAAATAAAGCTATTAATTTACAAACGCAGTCAGTCGCGGGTTTGATGCGAGATATTTGTCTATGCGGAGTTTAAATGAATCAACGGTGCTGCTGTCTATAACGTCTCGGGGAAGCCCATTCCACAAGTTGACAACTTGATTGAAGAAGAAATTCTTAGATTCGTGTGAGTTAAAAGATTTACCAATAATTTTGCAACCGCTTCCCCGCGTGTAATTAGATTGGTTGATAGTGAAGTACTTACTACAGTTCATATTGTCGATGCCTTTGATGATTTTGAACACTTGAATTAAGTCACCTCTTAATCTGCGCTGGGTTAAAGGAAATAGATTAAATTCTCTAAGACGCTCGCTCTCCGTATGGTTTGTTCTTTAGGCTAGGTATCATTTTGGTAACTCTACGTTGAACTTGTTCTAGCTTGTTTTTTATCTTTTTGGTAATAAGGGCACCAGGATTGAACGCAGTATTCCAGAAGAGGGCGAACTAAGGAATTGTAAAGGGTTAGGATAACTTCTTTGGATTTATGCTCAAATGACCTGCCTATAAAGCCAATTATTTTGTTTGCCTTCTTAACAACTTCTGAACATTGTTGACTCGGTTTTAGGTTACTCGATATTGTTACTCCCAGATCGGTTTCTCTGTTTACATTTTTAAGCTGAGTGCCATTCATTGAATAGTTTGCTTTCTCATTTAGGTATCCGATATGTAGTACTTTACATTTATCCGCATTGAAACTCATTTGCCAAATTTGGGCCCAACATGACAATTTATCTAGATTATGTTGCATATCGTCAACTTGTTCTTTTGAGAGTACGCTATTTGCAATTTTTGTATCGTCAGCAAATTTTGAGATTGTACAGGCGAGACCCTCACCTATGTCGTTGATGTAAATTAGAAAGAGAATTGGTCCTAGTACCGATCCCTGGGGTACCCCGCTACTTACATTGGTCCATTTAGATGCCTTACCGTTTATGACTACTCTTTCTTTTCTGTCGCTGAGCCAATTGTCTATCCATTTCAACACACCGTCTTGTATTCCATGCGCTTTAAGTTTTAGCAGTAAATGTTTGTGGGGAACTTTGTCAAAGGCCTTTTGAAAATCAAGGCGTATAATATCTACAGCTTTACTCTCATCGTAGAGGTTGAGGATATCGTGGAAGAAGTCTAAGAGGTTTGTTATACAGGAACGTTTTTTACGAAAGCCGTGTTGAGTATCTTTAAGTATGTTATTTTCCTCTAAGTGATTTATGAGTCTGTCTCTTATGACCGTTTCTAGCATTTTACATACAACTGAGGTTAAGCTAATTGGACGATAGTTAGTGGGTAGGGATTTGCTGCCTTTTTTGAATATCGGTGTTACGTTGGCTAGCTTCCACTGATCAGGCATAGTTCCAGACTGCAAGGATTTATTGAATAGTAATGTCAGTGGTTTGGAGAGCTCATCCTTAGCTTCCTTTAGAACTCTAGGCGAGATTGTATCAGGCCCAGGCGTTTTATTTACCTTGAGTTTATCTAAACAGTTCAATACTTCTCTCTCTGTAATGGTGATATTGCTTAGAACATCTGAATTATCAATCTGAATCGGCGATGGTATAGGGATATCACTGAGGTCTTCTGTTGTAAAAACTGATGCAAAGAAGGCTTTGAGGGCATTACTCATTTGTACTTCGTCTTTGGTGTATTCTCCATTTTCATCGACTAACGGTCCAACAGTTGAAGTAACTACCTTTTTCTTTCTAATATAACTGTAGAATTCTTTCGGGTTTGTTTTACTTTGATTCGCAATATGTAACTCTAGGGTCTTTTTACTTTGCTTAATTAACTTTTTGGCTTTGCGTCGTAGCTCTACAAATTTCACCCCGTTCTTCGTCATTTTGTGAGGATTTTAATCTATCATTAGCAAATTTTTAGAAAGCAGACAGTTTGAAATATCTTTATTCCACCATTTGGGCTTATTATTATGGCCTGGATGCCGTATTTTCGATGGTATGCAGTCTTGCACTGCTTTTAGGTAAGTGGTTTCGAATAACTTCCAAGATGTATTTATGTCGTTATTGTTAATTAAAAAAAAGCTCCAGTCAGTTTCTTTAAACATAGCTCTAAGTTTATGAAAGTTTGCTTTCTTGAAATTAGGGACTTTTTCGATACTACTAATTGGTTCGTTACTAGTAAACTTTAAAATGAAAGTTATCGTACGATGGTCGCTGTTACTGAATTCATCACCAACATTCAAATTCTCTATTAATTCTTCTTTTGTTGCAAGTACAATGTCAAGAACGTTATTACCACGGGTCAGCGTTCGAACAAATTAATAAAGCGAACTCTCTTGCAAGTTCGCATACAAGTCATGTCCAGAGTGTGAAGTAAGAGTATCGCCCCACTTGGTCACAGGTAAATTAAAGTCGTCAAAAATTACGGTATCTTGTGAGTTACTTACATCTGCAATTTGTTCGTAAATTTCTTGGTCAGTTTGCACTGATTGAGCTGGAGGTCTGTATATTAACGCAAGTATTATTTTTTTACCTTTATTATTCTTTATTAGCACAAAAGATGTGTCGACGTTCACAATTTGAGGTTTTGACAAGAGGGTAGGGTTAAGACTTTCTTTGATATAAAGTAAAACGGGGATTATTTCAGAGAGTGATTGACGGTCTAAAAGAGGGATAGTTTTTAAGACTGGTGGACTAGGAAGGGTGTATGTAGATTCAGAAACAAATTGTAGGCTGATAGAAGGGGGGAGGAGTTGGGGATTTTCTGATGGCATTATCGTCAGTTTGAGTAGACAGTTGAGGAGGGGCAGAGACAATTTGAGGAGGAATGATCTTGATTGAACATTTATTTGAAGGGGGTTTGGACGATTATATGGTTTAGGGATAGGAGGAAGAAGTTGGTGACTGAGTTTCTCTCTGAGAGGAGGTAGTGGTGAAACGGAAGGAAGGGGAGGTGGAAGAGGTGCTGAGGACCCCAACTTCTGGTCATTAGTAGCAGGCAACATGTTATTATCTGTGGAATCTGCAAGCATAATGGTATTCTGATCTATTGGTTGAAACCTACGTACATATCTATTTTGGTATGTGCGTGACTCACCAAAATAGTTTATAGTTACCTGGTAGCAATTTGGAACAGTTAGAATTTCGAAAGGGCCTTGATATCTGGGTTTTAATTTGGATGGCACTGGTAGTTGAGCAACCATCACGAGATCACCAATGTGATGTGGGCTTACTTTGGTGGTTTCGTCAGGCTTTAGGTCTTCCAGATACTGGAATTGTCGTAGGCGATTTTTTAGATGGACTAAGGACTGATCAAAATTAGATGAGGCCTCATACGGGACAGCTAGATGGCGTAATGGAAATAGTAAGGGTGGTACTCCAAAAATGGGCTCTTGGGGTGAAATCCCGTCTTTCTGGGGACAAGTGTTAATTCCCCACTGAACTATTTTTACTTGGCTGGGCCAATCCTTGGTATTCATCTGTTTCAATCTTGTCCAGATCTGATTTGCATAGTGCGGTGGCTTCTCTCACAGATGGAGTTTCCTTGGGGCCAATATGAGGAGGAGTGGCTGATCTTAAATCCGCAAATTTGAGATAACTGGGACCAGATATGGCTGGTAAATTCTGGCGCGTTGTCGGAATGTATGGCTTCTGGCAATCCGAAGTAAGGGAACACATGTTGCATCATGGCTTCCGCTACTGCTAACGCGGAATGCTCTTTAGCTGGACAGGCGATCACATATTTTGAGTATGTGTCCACGAAGGTGATGATATATTTGAAGCCTTGACTTCCTTCTAATGGTCCCATCACATCAACGGCTAATAGTTGCCAAGGTTTGGTTGCCACTAATTTTCCGGAAGGTCCCGGAGTGTGGGTCCTGTCTTTACCTAAGGCTCAGGCACGACAGGCTTCAGTGATGCGTTTGGCTGTGATATATGGAGAAGGGGTCCAATACACTTGTTGAAAGGTGGTTGTCAATTTTTGTTGGGCCAGATGGAGCCATTATGCATGTGTATGGATTGCATAGTAGTCAAGGCTGCAGTCGGGGTGATTACAATTTTTCCCTCTGGCGTGAACAGGTTGTCTCCTCGTCTGGTGAGTTGGGAAAACATGGTTCTGGGCATCCAGTCAGGTTTTTCTTGTCGCTGAAATATTTTTAGGAGTTCCTGTTGTTCTTGGTGTTACGACCGGGCACTCGGGTACACTAGGGCTCTTACACAGGACTCGAGTAAGGCTCGCTGCCACAACGGAAACACACGATCCCAACCCCAGAGTACTGCCAGCCGAACAAAAAACGCCACTACCCTCCAGAGTTCTATCTGCTATAACGGGGTATACAAGAACTCGGTACTAGCGTTTCACACAACAGACTAATAACAAGACAGGAGTTATCTAGTCTGGTCGACAATCAAACAAAGAAGAAAGTACTACAACACTAAAGAATAGTGTTGGCCGAAGCCGAAGTAATCCACCCTTGAACTAAGAACTTAAGAAGTCCTCCACCCTCTACTTCGGATCGGCACTATTACGTTACGTTAAACAATAGTCCTCGAGCATCAAGCAAGGAATCTTCTGATAAGTTAGATGCTTCTCGAATACTCGTAAGAAGTAAGTATCGGATTTTGAACAGCAATTTAATGAATAACTCACTGGTAATTAAAGGCTTTAAATTGACATAAGAAGAATTATAAGAATAAGCAATAGGATATGGCAAACATTAAGAAGAAGTACTCCGACAATGCACTGGCAATAGCCTACTAAGATTGTGCTCGTGGGCCACTAATCTCTGAAGTAGCTAAGCGTGCCACGCATGAAATCAATAGTGCTTAAACAATAATATACATAAGGAGAAGCTTCAATACTATACTGTATCTGCTGGTCGAGCAAAGTCTAGCTGGGATATCTAAGGTTAAGAGACAATGGCTGAGCAAGCGGCTCGTAGCCTAGCGAGGTCCTTAAGACTGTGCGGCCAAATTACGGTAATTGACGGGATGCTCTCTTGAGAGATCCAGATCACTAGTATCTGGTTCTCTCCTGGCGATCCTCTCAAAGTCAAGCAAATGAGATAGCACAGTGTTGGGTGGCACAGGCAAAAGCCCTCACTCGCAACACAGTGCTAAACTCCCACGGTACACAGTCAGAAAGACCACCTAGGCGTTCCACGTCTCCGTTGCAATTGTACTGGTTCAACCGCAACCTAGTACTCATAGGAAATCACAACTCAGGAACCCTATCCCAGTCTAGCATTGCCTAAACCAGCAGAAAACAGGAACATGAATAATCGCACACAGGGAAATACATATACGAGTGCAACAAACATCAATCAATCCTATTCTAGTTAACCCTTCCAAAAATAGGCTATCTAACAGGCACTTATCTCGTGAGAACTCAAGCGATAATACTTTGGCTGACTAAATCTGCACCAAAGGGGTCATTGAGGTTATAAACAGGGACGAGAAGAGAAGAAGGTAGGCTGTTCAGAGAGTAGAGAAAGTTCACATCAGTCGGAAGAATATGGATAGTTGCAAGGGATATGAGAGGTCGCTTTGCCTGATGAGTTCTGAAGCATGGTGGCAAAAACCTCTCTTTTTATACTCGGCCCTCTAGCGGCATATCTCAAACTACTTAAGGACCGCCCACTGGCAATCATGACGTCATATTCTCTCAATCTGGGATTGACAAAGAACTTCCCACGCGCTGAAAGGGAGGAAGGGAGGAGGGAATTAGGCCTACCGGCCCGCGTGGCGCACTCACCGACCCCCCCGCCACGTAACATCCCTCTCTCTCGCCTCTCATCATTACATACAAGTCCCACACACAATACTTATATCTAATGATATAAAATAGAACTCGTTGACTTAGAAGAAAACAAAATACATAATGATAATACTTATAGTACAACGGTTCACATAAACTGAGTTAGGAAACTCTACACAGACTACAGCCAAAGTTCCTGCCCTGACGATCCTAGCGAGAGTGGGGCCTGACTGGGCGTTCTGTACAGCATGCTCATACTCGACATGCGTCACACCTCCCCCAAGATTTTACTTGCTCAACCCTGAGCTAAAATCTGATATACAGAACCCCATCAAACCCCTCACACCCAGCGACCGCATGGCACTAAAACAACGCTGAGTTTATCACTAAAACACATCTTATATAAAAAAAAAATTCACATTTCATAACTCCTCCCAACAATAGTAAAAGACATAATATCATGCTCCCAGAGCGAGCTTACAGCAGCTCAGCCGTTTGATAGTTCGTGGACTACTCAAACCTTATAGGCTATGACAAACTTATACAATTATCTTCATCAAAAAGAAAGAGTTTTTATATGATTTTTATATTTTAATATGTTTTTTCCCGGCTGCACTATAAGGGCAGCCTATTTTCTTCTATACCAAACGCTCAACAATCCTGCTTTACGACCCAATACGCTGGGCTACAACCGCGAGCCAACAAGCACCAAGCGCAAAATACTACTCAAACCAAAGCAGGAGGCTACCCGTGTGTCAATTTACCCAGGATCATATACCCCTGAACGACCACATGCAACCTCGTTGTCACAACCGGCAATATGGCTTATGTCCAGGTTATATACCAATAACCTTAGTGACCACCTGGTCAGCCTCATATTCCGATTGTGAAACGGGTCCAAGATCTTGAGAGGGTAATGATCTGGGTAAACTACACCGACCGGACCATAGGCTGGAACATAGATCTCGAAATGCCCCAGCGCATCATCGTTCTTTTCACTTTCATTCATCAGGCTCTGACACGTTGCTGGTGCATTCTTAAGTCCGTCAGGCACAACATTGCACTGGTAGGTACTCCCGTCCACAACAAAACCACCTACCTCTTTAGCACGCTCGGACAAAGTTACAAGCAACGACCACTCACGACATTCCTTATCCCTCAGATCCTTCGTCCACACGTAATCCAGCTCTGCTTGCACCATAGGCTGTCGAGCAGGATTTATACGGCAGGGAATTAAACTGAGCCTTGCACTATCTCCAGCCTGCATGTCGGATTCTACCCCGTACCTCAGGCCTGGAGAAGCAACAAACATGCGAAAGTACTGCCATAGCCTAGTAAATAACTGCCTTGCACTGTCTCCACGAACAACATGCCTAGTGCCCTCCCACAACCCAGCCGAGACCGCAGCTTCTAACCTGTAGTCTCCCTCCTTCTCCACCTTCGTCCCTAGAACAGCCAGGTCATGAGAGGGACAATCAGTACCACCCGTGCAGTCACTCCCACAGTTCATTATAGCTAAGGCTTCCCCGCCGATACCGTACATGCGCACCCCCACATTCCTTGTGACGACATCTGCCTGCGCAGCATCACCGCTTTTAGCGACATGGCCAGATACAGTCGGTCTGTGGTAGGGCTGTTGCATTAGACTAGAGCAGCATTGGGAGGCTATGTGACGACCGGGCACTGCGATACCACAGCCGACCC
>JBAKBP010030494.1:0-25650 GCA_037953745.1 Lithodes maja | reverse complement strand
CTGGGCAGTGGGGCCAAAAACAGTGTGCCTTGCATTCCCCTATTGTTACACTATTGTAGCCCACTTCACATGTCTGCCTTCCTTGGGGGTTGGGGGGCTAGGGACCCTCCTACCCGTGTGATTTTTATCCCTACGCATCGGCAAGACAGAGTTGTTTTTTTTTTGGGGGGGGGGCGTTCCTGGTCGCTGGTAGTTGGCTCTGTCTTGCCTCGCCCACGCTCAGAACTGGGCCCACAAGTGGGCCCAGTCACGCGCAACCCAGAAATTGGGCTTGTGCCGGGTATATATGGTAATTTTGTATTTATTTAATTTATTTTTTAATTAATTGTATGATATATTTTATTATTAGATAAATATTCCAATTAATATCGATCTTTTAGCAATAGTATTCTTATAGATTTATACTAATTTAATTATGTTTGTGATGTTAACGATTATGCATATCAAACATTAGGTGCCAGTTGTTCTTTTTATTTTTTTTGTTTCGCATCAACGACATCAGATTTCCTGAGTAGCATTATTAACTCCGTTGCTTTTTAACTCCCGAGATTTTTTATATATATTTTACGAATTGTATGTTAATAATCCTATGTTTTTAGCAGAAACTTCTTATCCTTAAAGTATTATATGTAATGCATATACAGTAAGTGTAATTTATATGCGTTTTAAATAAAGGATAATTATTAGAATTGAATTAATAATAATAATAATAATAATAATAATATAGTAACTAACCATATACAACAGCAGGTTAAGAGAAAACAAATGATCTTGCTTATAATCAGCTTTCTTAATGGTCATACTGTAATACAAAAAGAGAAGGAACTTCAATCGAAGCTAATTGATATGCGTATATATCTTTCAAAACAATACTGGTAGGTCATTACTGGCGCGTACTCTGGGGAGCCGAAACCTGTAACGAAAAACTCGCCCCAGGCTATTGTGGTGCATTTTCATGCAGAAAACTGTCTGTTGAAACTCGCCCCATATCTTTGTGAAGATAACTCCTTAATAACTTGTCCAATGGCCATTAACGTCAATACATTCCTGGAGGCGGTTAGGCATTGAAGATACCAGGTTATATACAAGGTCTGGTTTCATCCTCATACTCTCCCAAACGCGGTGTGCATGTTCTACGAGCTGTCGCCTCGTCCTCTCTTCTTCGGGCTCCCACAGGTTTACCATATTGGCCCACACTGTCTCTATTGGGTTGAAGTCCGGGCCCTTGCTTGGCCAGTCCAGTACTTCTACCTCTGGATGTTCACCAAGCCATCTTGTCACCATTCGCGCGGTGTGGATAGGGGACCGATCCTTGGAGGGAATTTATAATATAGTTAAACAGTTTGTTTTTTTATTATTATTATGTTTTTCCTGCTATTATTGTCACAGCTTTGGCCCTATGAAGTTAATTATGCAGTCATCCCAAGCAAAAATAAATTGGGATTAGTCACTTTCCTTTTGGAATATAAACCATACCAGAAAACATTATAAAAAGTGTTGACCCAAAAATACTGTAATAAAGTGCATATCCACTGTTATACCTATGGCGATATTCAAGCTTAATATTAACCTGTACGAATATGATGCGTTCTGGGTACGGTATGGCCATAGCTCTTACAGTCGGCAGCATCACCTCGTCGAGTACTTCAATATACTGGTCAGCTGTGAAGCGCCCATTGATCTCTGTTAACTCTCCCACTCCATATAGGCCAATCCACCCCCAAAGATTGGCTGTAACATGACCACTGTGCGCTTCCTGGTATATGTTCTGGGGCAAGTAACGGGTGTTGTTGCGCCGCCAGCAATGAAGCTGGCCGTGGTTTGTAGAGTTAAAAGTCTTCTCGTCAGAGAAGACCACCCGTGCCCAATAATCCAGGTCCTCTTCCACATATTCTCTTGCAAAAGTCGCTCTCCCCTGGATGTGTCGTTCTTCCAGCTTGCCTTTCACCGCTGGAATCCTATGGAAAATATCACATGTGACTTAATACTTGTAATTCAATTATTGGTGATAAAGCTAAAAGTAGATGTCAAAGCATGAAAACATTTAAACCTAACAATAATATCAAACATGAGAATAGTTTATATACAGAGTGGCGCATAATTTGGTTACCCACCTGACATGCTGCCTAACAATACCTTTGTATAGCCAGGCAGTAATCGGCCTAAACCGTTCTGGTGATATTTCATTAAACATACAATATCTCTATAAACATTACATATATTATCCGTTATTATGCCCTCCATTAAACACAGAAAAGGTTGTGCAAGCTACTGCTATTTTCAAAGCTGCATTACAAACAAACTAATGAATAATAATAATAACGAGTATAAGACGAATCACGGACACAAATAGTTTAATCACATTTAATTTAGCCATTTTTTTCGGTTATTTTCCGATGTGTATACTGTTAAAACAAGTGCTTTAAGTATATACGTTTGTCCAGATGATAGCGTTTTCAAAATTGTTGTTTCTTATTGTCTGATACACTAAGCTTATAATGTAGCCTACTCTAATAGTGTGTCACGTGATAATTATAGATGATAGCTGTATTTCAAATTTGATATAAAAAAATACGAAACTTAAAACAATTGTGAAGACAGTATCGTGTTATGGACGTATGCATCAACTTATTGGATGTATTATTAACTGTATGAATATTCGAAAACTAATCGAAAAACCCGCCTACAATAAAACATGAATAAACTATTTGTGTCCGTGATTCGTCTTATACTCGCCATTATATTATAAGTTTGTTTGTAATGCAGCTTTGAAAATAGCAGTAGCTTGCACAACCTTTTCTGTGTTTAATGGAGGGCATAATAACGGATAATATATGTAATGTTTATAGAGATATTGTATGTTTAATGAAATATCACCAGAACGGTTTAGGCCGATTACTGCCTGGCTATACAAAGGTATTGTTAGGCAGCATTGCCAATGCCTGTCAAGTGGGTAACCAAATTAGGCGCCACCCTGTACTACAGTAGGTTCTGATTCATCAGAGCAGGTAAAATGACCTAAAGTAACAATATTTCCTTGATTGAAAGTATCTTTATTCATAGTAATGACTGGGAAAATTGCCTCATTATTTTTAGCAGAATCAGGTTGCAGCTATAGCGCTAATATGTGAGATCTGCAATCTTTCATTTCTACAAAATGAAAGCACCGAGTTCACCATTATAGAAACAACACACTTATATGTGATAAGTAAAGGCAGGAAAACCTGTCAATGTTTATTTACAATGCATTTGACATTTTTAAAACCCTTTGTTCAAAAATAGCAACATGTTAGCGACAAGTAGGTGTACTGTACTAAATTGGCAATGCTGGGTGAGTGATTTAGTCACATTGCCAAATCAGAACCTAATTATCGCTAACATGTAGCCATTATCGAATAAACAGTTGCTAAGATGTTGATAAATACATTGTCAGCAAACAATGACAACATTCTATGCCTTTACTTAATCACGCATCAGTGGTTGTTTTATTGATGAACTCTTCTCTTTTTGTTTAAGTAGGAATGGAAGATTACAAATCTCACATTTGTATTCTATAACTGCAACCTTGATACCACAAAATACAAATCGAGGCATTTTTCTCATAAATACTATAAGGGATATTGTATATGAAGGAAATACTGCTTAATTAGGCCCGTTGATCATGCTCTGATGGTTTTGATGGTGGAATTTCTGAATATACTGTATATATATCCAAACAGTGTTGGGTTCATACATGTATTGGCAAGTAATTAACCTGTGGTGAATGCCGATTTCGTGCAGGTGCCTTTGGATGGTGCGAGAAGAAACATCAAGTTGCAGCTCCCTTCTAGTTGCCTCAGCGTTTGTGAAAGGGTGGTCGGTAACATATTCCGTTATTCTTTCATTTTCCTCGGCGGTAGTCACTCGTGGGCGTCCTGATCTTGGTGCGTCATCTAAATTGCCAGCTTCTTCCCATCGTCTTATCCACCGGCTAACCGTCTCGGTGCTTGTGTGTAACTCCCTGGCAATACCACGGATGCTCATGCCAGCTTCCCGCATACCAACAATAACACCCCGTTTCGATATTCTGTCTCTCCTTCTGTTCTCCATGCTGCCAAAATGTGGTGTGAGGAGAATTGAATGTGGATAAATATTAGGACACGTTGGTTGAGGCTTCATAGTTTTGTTTGATGCTACGTTTATTATTTAATAGTTTCATCATTTTGAACCTCTGTGATCCTTACCCTCCCTACCGCAACCCCCTCCTCTTTTGTGCTCGGCACATTCCATCCCTTCCTATTCTCGTTTACTTTGTATTTCATAGCCTCTCCATCCTGTTCCTTCTACTCACTGTATTTTTCTAACATCATCAGACTTCCTGTTTATCAAACAATACAGAGGACACCTACCATTATATTCTTATTCTTATAATTATTATCTCTAGTAGTAGTAGTACTAGTAGTAGTAATTGTAGTAGTAGTAGTAGTAGTAGTAGTCGTAGTGGTGGTGGTAATGGTAACAATAGTTAACCCTGGTTCCAGTAATCACATTCGGGCCCACATCATTATACAGTATAAAAATATAAGAGTATGGAGAGTAACTGACGCTTCTTAAAAATATTCAAAGCTTCATGTTTTTATATTGACTAATTTGTGTTCACTGACGTCTGCCTCAGATACTTCACTGATCGTTGAAAATACATAAAAACACATTTGGTCAACAAATCTCACTATATGGCCAAGGGAATGCAATATTGGTATATTAAATCTGTTAACGAATACGAAACATTATACATTTCTACGTTTTAATAGTGTAAATATGATCCTAAAATATATAACGTAATCATGGTGCTGAATAATTACAATTATCAGTTGTGAGAGAGAGAGAGAGAGGGTCAGCATAATGGTGTGGATGTGCTGTGTGTGGAGTCCGGTGGTGGTGGAGAGGGAGGGGCTTACGAGGGAGAAAGAGGGGGAGGGACATGACTACAGAGTGGGTGGATGGGGAGGGGGGGGGGGGGGGGGCAACACTGTTACCAAAACAAATCACCAGTCATCGTCAGATGGGTGTCCAGGAAACTATTGACGGCGACAGTACATAGGCTACATAAAATAAAAATAAATTAAATAATACCCAGCTTGCTATCATGTAGTTCACAGCACTGCCTCAACCAAAAACAGTGGTCATCAAACTACTGTGTTACCAAAACCACTGTCCTAATTGTGTACAGTACCAGTACAGTATAGGAATATCGGTACTGTACTGCACTATGAGGTTCAGTACCGGTATGTTTGTAGCATTTTAATGATACTGTTCTCAGAAGTGTTAAGGCGCTGAATGAATTTATATGTTAGCTTTCTAATGAGTGATTGGTAACAGTGTAAGTTCATATAGGCACATAGCGTACTTGTACTCTCATATTTTGAGAGCCCCAGAATTTTTTTCGTGATATTGTGATATGAGATACTTAGTCTATTAACTGTCATTTTCTTATAGTTCCACCATAGTTGTGCTGTATACATTGGTGAGCAGTAGGAGTTGAACAATGTTATTTTTGTATCCCATGTGCACATATGAAATTTTCTTAATATTGAATTTCCCTGCATGTAAAGTTGCCTTCGCTGACGACCCATATCCTCATCATCTGAGCGATCACTTGAAATATAGTGTCCTAGATACTTTACTTTACTTACTTCTTCTATAATTTCTTCATACAAATGGAATTTAGGTAGCTTTGATTTCAATAGAAGGTTAAATTTAAATATTATGATATTGCTCTTTATAGGATTAAATTAATTTGACTGAATGTTCGATTCCAAATTTGTCACATACTCTTAATAATTTATCCAGTCCTGTTCCAGAGGGCGCGATTAAGGCTAGGTCATCAGCATACATGAGATGATTTACAATGGTGCTGCCAATACAGCACCCAGTGCGAGTCTTGTTCAGCTCCAGACTAAGATCATCCATGTAGACGTTGAAAAGATACGGAGACAATATCCCCCCCTGCCTAACACCATTGGTTACGGCGAAAGAGCCTGACAGGATGTTGCCCCATCTTACACACATTTTTTTGATTAGCATACCAGAAAATAAGTATCCTAACAATATAGCTAGGCACTCCCCTGTTAACTAATTTTTCAAATAATAATAAATTATTGTTATTATAAGAGAGAGAGAGAGAGAGAGAGAGAGAGAGAGAGAGAGAGAGAGAGAGAGAGAGAGAGAGAGAGAGAGAGAGAGAGATAGGTGAGGATGGCAAACTCCAGCTCGGCATCCATTGTTGTTATCCGGACGCTTACCTGTGTGGAGAGAGAGTATGGTAATTACAGGTGTGTTATTATTGTTATTATGAGAGAGAGAGAGAGAGAGAGAGAGAGAGAGAGAGAGAGAGAGAGAGAGAGAGAGAGAGAGAGTAACTTACTTCTCATTCCTTCCTCCACATTCCAACAACGTACCCCCGTGTCAGAAATCTTGCAATGTGAGAGATAAGCCATTGTATTACCACGGGTGAATGTTGATTGTACTGTATATCATGTATTATTTAGATTCATTGACCAAACTATATATATATGCCGTAAAAGTACTACCGAATGTTCTTTTTTTTCTATGTGTATGAGGGAGACAAAAGGCAAAGCTCCCTGCAACAAGTGTCTCCTCCAAAGTTGAATTAGTGAGAAAGCCAAAATTATGTTTACTTATATATTTATTAATTTTTATTTGTTTGTTTAGTGTACATTATTGGAAGGAAGAGTGGTGGTCCTGGCGAGCCAGCATATTTTAAAAATGTTTTTGACAGTAGGCTAAATTTGTACATTTTTCGATAGAAAAATGTCTCCGGCTAAGCCGGATTTCTCCATACAATGCTGGCTCGCTATCGCTCGCCAGGAAGAATTCGACACCTGGATGGGAATAAACTTCTGAAAACAGTAGGCTGAATGGGGCCGAATGGATACAAGCCAAAGAGAGAGGGAGAGAAAGAGAAAACAAAGCGAGGTGACCCCCATTTAGTGTTATACCGGTAGTGTGAGGCAGCCGGAAATGACCCACCCCACACCTGCTGATAACACATTACTGATAACACACTAATAAGACATTTCCACTGTATTATCAAAGGTTAGCCTACATTTATCCCTGACATTGTTGAATTCGGTGTATTGAGGGGGGGGGGGGGCAGAAAAGCGATTACCTCCCCCTTAAGGGGAGGTATTTGGTGTGTTTCCTAGACTTCCATCAAGCTTGAAATTACTCCCCCATGACCCCCTTTCAAGATAAATTTGTACATTTTTTGGTAGAAAATATATGAAGGCCGGTTCCTCTTAAATTACAGGCTCGCTATCGCTCGCCAGGAAAAAATCGACACCTAAATGGGACGAAAGGTTTTAAAAGTGACATAAATGGGGTGAAAGTTCTTAAAATCGCCAAACTAGTCGGGCGAAAGTCTTAAAATCTCATAAGCAATGGGGCTAAACATGAGAAAGAAAGGGATCCAGAAAACAATCCCTCAAGTGGAAATCTCCCCTTAACCCTTTGAGTACCAGCGACGTGTGTTATATTTTATTCTATAGCTATATTTCGACAACATTTTACAGCTAAGAAAGGACATATGTGGTCGTTAAAAGGACATGTGTGGTCGTTAAAAGGACATGTGTGGTCGTTAAAAGGACATATGTGGTCGTTAAAAGGACATATGTGGTCGTTAAAAGGACATGTGTGGTCGTTAAAAGGACATGTGTGGTCGTTAAAAGGACATAATTATGTGGTCGTTAAAAGGACATGTGTGGTCGTTAAAAGGACATGTGTGGTCGTTAAAAAGACATGTGTGGTCGTTAAAAGGACATGTGTGGTCGTTAAAAAGACGTGTGGTCGTTAAAAAGACATGTGTGGTCGTTAAAAGGACATATGTGGTCGTTAAAAGGACATATGTGGTCGTTAAAAGGACATATGTGGTCGTTAAAAGGACATATGTGGTCGTTAAAAAGGACATAATATATGTCGTTAAAAGGACATATGTGGTCGTTAAAAGGTCATATGTGGTCGTTAAAAGGACATATGTGGTCGTTAAAAGGACATATGTGGTCGTTAAAAGGACATATGTGGTCGTTAAAAGGACATATGTGGTCGTTAAAAGGACATATGTGGTCGTTAAAAGGACATATGTGGTCATTAAAAGGACATATGTGGTCGTTAAAAGGACATAATGTGGTCGTTAAAAGGACATATGTGGTCATTAAAAGGACATATGTGGTCGTTAAAAGGACATATGTGGTCGTTAAAAGGACATAATGTGGTCGTTAAAAGGACATAATGTGGTCGTTAAAAGGGTTAGTTGAGATACATGGAAGCCTTATAATGGCTAGAGGTCCTTCTTAAGGGGAGATTTCCACTTGAGGGATTTTTTTCTTGACTCCTTTCTCCCAAATGTTTAGCCCCATTGGTTTTCTAATTTTAAGACATTTGCCCCATTATTTTGACGATTTTAAGAACTTTCGACCCATTTCTGTCAATTTTAAGACCTTTCCTGCCATTTAGGTGTCGATTTTTTCCTGGCGAGCGATAGCGAGCCTGTAATTTAAGAGGAACCGGCCTTGGGCCTAGAAATTTTTCTACCGAAAAATGTACAAATTTATCTTGAAAGGGGGTCTAGGGAGTGTAATTTTAAGCTTGATGGAAGTCTAGGGAGGAAACTAAATACCTCCCCTTAAGACAGTTATTATGAAGCTTGGGAAGGATCTGTGGTCGTTAAATGGGTTAGTTGAGACAGTCTGAAGCCTTGTTATGGCTAGAGGTCCTTCCTAAGCTGAATATAATCGTCTAATAGTTGTCAGAATATGATTATAATTACGTACTGGTGGTGAAGGGGTTAAGGGGAGATTTCCACTTGAGGGATTTTTTTCTTGACCCCTTTCTCTCTCATAGTTAGCCCCATTGTTTTTGATATTTTAAGACGTTCGCCCCATTAGTTTGGCGATTTTAAGAACTTTCGCCCCATTTCTGTCAATTTTAAGACTTCGTGCCATTTAGGAGTCGATTTTTTCATGGCGAGCGATAGCGAGCCTGTAATTTAAGAGGAACCGGCCTTCGGCCGAGACATTTTTCTACCGAAAAATGTACAAATTTATCTTCAAAGGGGGTTTAGGGAGTGTAATTTTAAGCTTGATGGAGGTCTAGGGAACACACTAAAAACCTCCCCTTAAACCAGTTCCACTATATTATCAAAGGTTGTTGTTGTTGTTGTTTTTCCCCAAGCTGCCTGGCCGAACAGCCCCAAGGCCCCGAGCAAGGCCAAGGCTATAATCGAGCGCCCCCACAGAACAGAAGGTTAACATTTATCCCTGGTATTGTTGAACTCGGTGGATTTCATTGATTATTTCTGTTATATGAAGCCGCCTAGAACCCCCTTCAAGATAAATTTGTACATTTTTCGGTAGTACAATTAAAGGCTCGCCAGAATAAAATCGACACCTAAATGGCACGAGAAGTCTTAGCATTGACAACGAAATGGGGCGAAAGGTGTTCAAAATCGCCAAACTAACGGAACGAACGTCTCGAAACCTCAAAACGAATATGCTAAACATGAGGAAGAAGGGGGTCCAGAAAAAGCGAGTAGTACCCCCTTAAGGGGAGATATCCACTTGAGGGACTTTTTTCTTGACCCCTTTCTCTCTCATGTCTAGCCCCATTGCTTTTGAGATTTTAAGATGTTTGCCCCGTTAGTTTGGCGATTTTAAGAACTTTCACCCCATTTTAAGACCTTTCGTGCCATTCAGGTGTCGATTTTATCCTGGCGAGCGATAGCGAGCCTGTAACTTAAGAGGGAACGGCCTTCGGCCGGGACATTTTTCTACCGAAAAATGTACAAATTAATCTTGAAAGGGACTCAAGGGGGTGTAATTTTAAACTTGCTGGAGGTCTAGGGAACAAACTATATACCTCCCCTTAACGTAACCAAGCTTCCTATATATTAACTTAACATAATGTTGTGACGCACCCAGTGCGTGGCAACGCAACCTGATTGTACTCCTTGGTACTCCACTGTACCGCCCGTACCACTGTACCGTGCTGGCTGCCTATATTGAGTGTGACAACGTATAACTATGTTCTTTGTATCTCTGCAAAGGTCTCGTCATGTGCTAACCAGTGGTGGGTTTTGTTTTAAGCCATGTCGAGACCTTCCATTTAATATGTAGTATCAATAGAGAAGTTGATAGATAAGACAATGGGAGTTCAGAGAGAGAGAGTGAGTTAGGCTTCAGAGCGAGAGGGTAGCAATGCGCCACGCTGCCGGGGGGGGGGTGGTTGCCAGACGTATGGACTGGTTGGCAGCCTTGCGCTTATAGCTAGGCGCGACAGGGTTGGTAGTCCATTGCCGCCTGCCTATGCTGCCTGGGCTGCCCATGTTGTCGTACTGCACATTGCCTGGAGGCTCGCTGTGTGTTCCATGATCAGGTTGCCTAGAACCTTTGAGATTCTAACATCCCTTGCCCTCTCTCCCAACTTCTCACGGTTGCACTCTTTCTCTCTGACGACATTACTCTCATTTCATTCTTCTCTCTATTTAAATGCATAACCTTCCCTTGAGGTCCTAAAGGAGTTTCAGCACTCACCTCTCGTATTACTCTTAGGACAAGCATATATTTACATGTATTAGATTTAAGGGGTTAATGTGAACAGCGATCTTCTTGATGAGGATAGTTGGTGAACGTTCTACATGTTCACGAGTTATATGCCCAGCTCATCATCCAATTTGTGACTAGACTAGTGCCATGTGTAAGAGCCCGACCATGCCCAGGAGTTGTCTGTAGAGGGGCGAGGACTTAGCCTTGATTTGCCTACCGAGCCAGGAGCGAGTGTAGTACCAGAGACTACAGCTCGCTCGTAGTGCCGGTATAGTAGAGTAACGTAATTTATCTGTCCTTGTGTTCTCTGCAGTCTTTTCCTGGGTTCTCGCTTTCGGTGCTGGGACTCGTTGTTCCTGTGACTTGGCCTGCTAGCTAGAACACATGGGGATGATGAGTGGGTTATATCTTTATTTTACTATGCATTGCAGCTCTCTTTAAGTTTATGTATGTAACACTTTACAATACACATTACTCACACACAAGACAACACTATTAATACTTTCATGTATCAATTAACTGCACTGTCGTTTTGCTGCTGTGTCCGGAGTTCTGTTGCGTAGGGCGCATACGGACTCAGAGGGGAGACAGAGTGAGAGAAGCGAAGTAGCCTATGCGGTAGTAGGCTACCGGCGCAGTACTGTTGCCTGCAACCTTTTAGTTATTCCAAGTATAGATTCATTCTTATAATAAGTGACTACTATTTATGTTCCTTCCATGTGTATTATTAGGTATCTACTGGATCATGAACATCTTGTATGCTACATGCTAGTGCATGTTAGTAGGGGACAGTTATTCTAGTGCACGCGCTTTCAAGTAGGCGTGTACATTTGTCATTTAGCATTTCACTGTCATACCTTTAGCCTGCTTCTATTCTACATTATTAGAGGCTTAATATTAACGTAGTTTCTTGAGTATTGCATTTCTTTAGTAATAACGTAACCTATAAATGTCTGAGGGAGTTTAGCCTCATAGCCTACCCCTGTTGTACACTTTCGCCGAGTTAAGATACCTCGTTACCATAGACGATAACTCTGTAGGGCGTTGGTGCTTTTGTTGTCTGGAGCATATAGTATTTGGGACTGGAATCGAGCGTGTCGTTGTCACATAAGCCATTTCTGTCCTACGATCAAGAATCCCGAATATGTATTGCCGATCCAGCCGTAACAAAATGGCGACCTTGCACAAGATTCAGTAGTATCCTATCACATGTTTTTTGGAGAACTATTCTATGCTACCTAGTAGAGCTGGCTAGAATTTTCTTGCATATTGGAGGAATTTTTATTGTGTCATTATTGTATTGGTGGACTTGCAGATTGTTTCGTTAGGGGTGTCTAGAGTAGAGTCATTCAAGCATCTTTAACATTTTGTGAGTCGAGACTGCAATTAGTAATAAGCACTTCTTTTTTTTTATGAACAGCAATTGTATAACCAGCACTATGTCTAATGACTCATCATTTACGGGGGAGGATAACACGGTACAGCCTAGTGACCAGCAAGTACAACAGATATTTAGGGAGGGGAGTGTTATAAGTGGAGAGAGGGATGCCCGGGCATTTTTGCAGACACCTTTGACCGAACAGCGCCTGCAGGCTATTGATTGTTACGGTCTTCGCTGCTTAGCCACGGTTTTGGGGCGGGACTGTCCTGACAGTTGGCCCAAGAAGAATTTGGTGGCATGTTTGTTGGGTGATGGCGATGGGGCGGTGGGTGGAGTGGGGTCTTGGGGGGTTCCCTCCAAGCCTCCATTCCACTCTACCCCTGAGCTGGGCCCTCAGCCAGCGAGTCTTAGCACGATGCAGCAGGAGGGTTCTCAATGGCAAGCTGGCTTACCCGTAAACACGTCTCGGTGTGGATCCCCCATTTTGTGCTCTCCCCCCCCAGGCCTGTCTCCTGAGATGTTATTTCAGCTAGAACTAGCTAAGCTTAAGTTGCAAGAGAGTCAACAGGCTAGTATAGAACGCATAGAGGTTGCTAGAATCCAAGCCAATCAGGATGCAACCAGGTACCAGGCTGAAATGGATGTCGAGAAGTCTAGAGTAGAGACCACGGGGCGTCATCTCGGTGGTGGGCACCGGGTTACAGACTCACTTTCGCATTTAATTAAGTTAGTACCCGCATTTGATGAGACAGCATTGACTGAGTTTTTTGCTCGTTTCGAAAAGAAGTGTCGTGAGTATGACTGGCCGGAGGTTAAATGGGCAGCATTAGTTTCATCACGTCTAGTGGGTAAGGGGTTGAAAGCCTACGATGCACTGTCACTGGACGAGAGTGTCGTGTATGGACTGGTGAAGGAGGCTGTGCTCCGGGCCTACGAACTGCAACCCGAAACTTATAGATTGAAGTTCCGTGGCGTGAATAAGAAGAGCGACGTCAGTTTTATGGAGCACGCACGGGACTTAACAGATGCATGTAATAACTGGTTTCGGTCCGAGCACGCAGAGTCGGCTGAGGAAATTAAGCAACTTTTCTATCTGGAACAGTTTTACAAATGTACTGGAACCGATCTAACGCTGAACATTAAGGAAAAATGTCCCAAGACAGTAGAGGAGGCTGCCAAGATGGCAGACCTCAGATTATCATTGATTCGTGGTTGCGGTGCCGCTCAGAGGGCTGAGTCAGGGCAGAAGGGGCGCTATACCCCACCCACCAGAGTTTTCGATAATAACAAATCCTATGACACACATAACCACACTAAAAGCATTGCACCTAATAACACCTACAAACACAAGCCTCTCCCGTTTACTAAAGGTCAGGCCCCTTCTTCGCCCGCACAAGGGAAGAAGCCCATTGGGGATGTGAAATGTTACAAATGTCAGAAGCTAGGCCATTATTCACGTGAGTGCCCTAGTAACACTCCCGCTAAGCCGGTGTCATTGGTTCACAGTATCGGTGTGTCTCTGAAGGCTGCAGCAACTGCCCGGGGTAGGTTGTCAGCAGCTGAGGCACACGCGGTAAAGAAGCGTACGGAAGGCTCGACACCTGTCCGGGACACTTTCTGTAGCCATCGGGGGCACGGGTTTGTGAGCTGGGGGAGTGAACTACGGAGGGTTGACTTGCTGAGGGATACGGGGGCTTCGCAAACTTTGTTGAGGAACTTCACAGGGAAACCGATAAATGCGGCCAGAGTTGTTGTGGTGCAGGGTATAAATGCTACGAGGTCATACCCACTTGTGAGGTTGGAGTTGAGAGTGGGAGAGGTGTGCAGGGAGCTGGATGTAGGGATCGTTGAGTGTTTGCCAGTTGAGGGCGTCGACCTTCTTCTCGGCAACGACTTTGCGGTGCCCACTTCCGGGACTCCACCCTTAGTCGTTGCCGAGAGGGCGGCCGACGTGGATGGTGAGAATCGGGAATGGGTTGGGAGGTGCCAACAGGATGAGATGGCCTGTGTGGTAACCCGATCTCGCTCTGCGGCTCCTGCACAGCCTAGCACTCAACCTCTGGGGACAGTGGAGGAAGGATCAGAGAAGGTTGCTAAGGGCAGGAAAAGGGACATTGATTCTGCTGCACTTCTCGGTGATTCGGTACTTGGACCTATAATAAACACGGGAGTTGACTCTGGCCCAGATATGGTGTGTAACAAGGCAGAGTTGGGTAAGACTTCGCGTGAGGCAAGAGCTGTAGCGAGAGCCACTAAGGCAGTAGAGCCTACTAGCCGGGGTAATGTCTTATTACAAAACCATCTTGATGCATTGACGCCCAGGGACATTAGTGAGCAGCAGCTGCAAGACGCTAGCCTAGCTCGTTATAGCAATGGTGCCATAGAGTTGGAGGAAGATGGGGATGCGAAGCCGGGAGATTTCTTTAGGCTCAACAGGATATTGTACCGCAGATTTCTAGACCCCAAATCGAAGTGGGAGGGCGGTGCGAGGGTTGTAGACCAGGTGGTTGTTCCAAATAAGTATAGAGAGTCCTTATTGTGTCTGGCGCATGATGTGCCGGTGGCGGGTCATTTGGGGGTAACAAAAACATTGGCGGCATTGGGCAGGTTTTTCTGGTGGCCTGGGGTCAAGGCTGATGTCTGTGCATGGGTGGCTGGGTGTGCGACCTGCCAGACAACGGGGAAGCCTAACCAGACCATCCCGAAGGCACCTTTGTTTCCCATACCTGTCACCGGGCCTCCGTTCAGCAAAGTTGTAGTAGATTTGGTTGGCCCTTTCCCGCCTACTAGTAGTGGCAATAAATTCCTGTTGACAATCATGGATGTGGCTACGAGATACCCGGACGCATACCCCATGAGAAACGGCTCGGCAAAGGCAGTTGTTAAAAACTTATTATTGTTCTGTTCCCGTTATGGATTTCCACGTGAGGTGCAGTCAGACCAGGGGAGCAATTTTACATCCAAATTGTTCAAGCAAACCCTTCAGTTGCACGGTATATGTTCTGTAGTGTCGTCAGCCTACCATCCCGAGAGTCAGGGAGTCTTGGAGCGGTGGCACTCGACCCTGAAGAGTATGCTACGCTGTTACTGTGCAGAACATGACACTGATTGGGATTTGGGTCTGCCGTATGTTCTGTTCGCTGCACGTGAAGTCCCAGGAGAGAGCCTGGGGTTCAGTCCAAATCAACTAGTCTTTGGCCATAATGTGAGAGGACCTTTAAGTATGGTGAAAGAGATCTGGGAGGGCGAAGAGAAGCCGGGGTCTGTACTTAAATATATCCTTGAGAGCCGGGAGAGACTTATAGGTTGCATGGCAGCGGCAGGTAATAACTTGGTTAATGCACAGGCGGTCATGAAGCACCAGTATGACGCCAAGGTGAAGCTTCGGGAGTTTTCGGTGGGTCAGGAGGTAATGTTGCTTTTACCTTTGCCTGGACACCCCCTTTCTGCCAAGTTTATTGGGCCGTATGTGGTGGCTAAGAAACTGTCCGACCTTGATTATCTCGTTGCAACACCTGACCGTAGAAAAAAACATCAGTTATGTCATGTTAACCTCATGAAAGAGTATGTGAGACGCCCCTCAGAGCCTCTCACTGTCCCTGTGCTGGCCTGCAGCGGCCAGGGTGGAGAAGGAGGTGGGGACAGTCATGCTGCTGAGGAGGATAGCTGGGACTGTGTCATTTCCGCGGAACAGTGGGCGGGGAATACTGAACAAGAGGCTAGGCAAGCTGTAAGTCACCTGCCTGAGCACCAGGGTGCTGCTGTCCTAGGCCTGTTCAGGTCATACCCCTCTGTTTTCGCCGAACACCCAGGTCTCACTACTCAGGTAACGCACGACGTGGACGTCGGTGATAATGTGCCCTTCAAGTCAGTGCCCTACCGTGTGCCCCCGGTAAAGTTGCCAGCTTTACGGGAGGAGTTAAAGTACATGGTTGAGAGAGGGATGATCACTGAAGGTTATGTGAAGTGGACATCACCCGTCACGTTGCAGCCAAAACCTGACGGCAAGGTGCGGTTCTGCATAGATTTTCGTAGGCTAAATGGCTTGACCACTACCAACCCTTACCCTTTGCCTCGAGTTGACGACAGCGTGGACAAGATAGGGAATGCAAAGTACCTTACTAAAATTGATCTTGTAAAAGGCTACTGGCAAGTACCCCTGTCGGACCGAGCTAAGCAAGTTTGTGGTTTTGTGGTAGATGGCAAGACCTACCAATGTAACGTAATGCCTTATGGGCTTAAGAACGCACCTGCCACGTTTCAGAACCTGATGAACGATATTTGTGACGAAATCCCTAACTGCACGGTCTACCTTGATGACGTGATAGTGTATGATGACGATTTTGAAAATCACCTAAGGCACTTAGAGACCCTGTTTGGGAAGTTGCACGATGCTGGGCTGGTGGTGAACCTGAGGAAGTGCGAGTTTGTAAAGGCTACTGTGCAGTATCTTGGCTTCGTGGTCGGGTTAGGCCGGGTGTGCCCCCCCCTGAGCAAGATACAGGCTATCAATATGTTTCCCAGGCCCACCACTAAGCGCCAGGTCATGCGGTTCCTAGGTATGATAGGCTATTATAGGCGCTTCATCCGGGGATACTCTACTGTCTTAGCACCGTTAACTGATCTACTGTCGAAGTCAGTGAAGTTCTGTTGGGCTGCGGAGTGTCAGAGGGCTTTCGACCTAGTCAAGCACCTGCTGTGTACACATCCGATTTTGAGAGCCCCAGACTTCTCCAGGAGTTTTCAGCTGGCGACTGATGCCAGCGGTGTGGGTGCCGGGGCAGTGTTACTGCAGACTGATTCCGAGGGTTTGGAACACCCAGTGAGCTTCTTTTCTCGCAAGTTTAATTCGGCACAAAGGAATTACTCGACTATAGAGAAGGAGCTTCTTGCTATCGTTTTGTCGCTCAAACATTTCGAAGTTTATGTTCCAGCCTACGGCCCGGTAGTGACGATTTATACGGACCATCATCCCTTGAAATTCCTAAATCAGTTTCACAATCGGAATATGCGGTTGACCAGGTGGTCCCTAATGCTCCAAGAGTATAATCTCAACATTCAGCATATTGCCGGGAGTGAGAACGTGATAGCAGATTGTCTATCAAGGGTTGATGATCCAGGATAGTCGTGCACGGTGTGTGGGTTGAGCAGGAGTAAAATTAGGCTATCATAACGCCGTCCAAAAAGATTATAAAACAATAAAATAAACGAGAATTTTTTTTTTTAGTTTTGTAAGTCTTTATTGTTGTAGCATGATGCATGCGATATTGTGTTTTATGTATAATTCACACTTCAGTTGTTGTGCACCTTTTGCAATTAGTGGCAGCTAAGGGTAGCAGGTCGGTTGGTTGCCTGTCAGATTTTGATAATGCTTCTAAGGTCGATTATCTAAAATCTTGGGGGGGCTGTGACGCACCCAGTGCGTGGCAACGCAACCTGATTGTACTCCTTGGTACTCCACTGTACCGCCCGTACCACTGTACCATGCTGGCTGCCTATATTGAGTGTGACAACGTATAACTATGTTCTTTGTATCTCTGCAAAGGTCTCGTCATGTGCTAACCAGTGGTGGGTTTTGTTTTAAGCCATGTCGAGACCTTCCATTTAATATGTAGTATCAATAGAGAAGTTGATAGATAAGACAATGGGAGTTCAGAGAGAGAGAGTGAGTTAGGCTTCAGAGCGAGAGGGTAGCAATGCGCCACGCTGCCGGGGGGGTGGTTGCCAGACGTATGGACTGGTTGGCAGCCTTGCGCTTATAGCTAGGCGCGACAGGGTTGGTAGTCCATTGCCGCCTGCCTATGCTGCCTGGGCTGCCCATGTTGTCGTACTGCACATTGCCTGGAGGCTCGCTGTGTGTTCCATGATCAGGTTGCCTAGAACCTTTGAGGTTCTAACATCCCTTGCCCTCTCTCCCAACTTCTCACGGTTGCACTCTTTCTCTCTGACGACATTACTCTCATTTCATTCTTCTCTCTATTTAAATGCATAACCTTCCCTTGAGGTCCTAAAGGAGTTTCAGCACTCACCTCTCGTATTACTCTTAGGACAAGCATATATTTACATGTATTAGATTTAAGGGGTTAATGTGAACAGCGATCTTCTTGATGAGGATAGTTGGTGAACGTTCTACATGTTCACGAGTTATATGCCCAGCTCATCATCCAATTTGTGACTAGACTAGTGCCATGTGTAAGAGCCCGACCATGCCCAGGAGTTGTCTGTAGAGGGGCGAGGACTTAGCCTTGATTTGCCTACCGAGCCAGGAGCGAGTGTAGTACCAGAGACTACAGCTCGCTCGTAGTGCCGGTATAGTAGAGTAACGTAATTTATCTGTCCTTGTGTTCTCTGCAGTCTTTTCCTGGGTTCTCGCTTTCGGTGCTGGGACTCGTTGTTCCTGTGACTTGGCCTGCTAGCTAGAACACATGGGGATGATGAGTGGGTTATATCTTTATTTTACTATGCATTGCAGCTCTCTTTAAGTTTATGTATGTAACACTTTACAATACACATTACTCACACACAAGACAACACTATTAATACTTTCATGTATCAATTAACTGCACTGTCGTTTTGCTGCTGTGTCCGGAGTTCTGTTGCGTAGGGCGCATACGGACTCAGAGGGGAGACAGAGTGAGAGAAGCGAAGTAGCCTATGCGGTAGTAGGCTACCGGCGCAGTACTGTTGCCTGCAACCTTTTAGTTATTCCAAGTATAGATTCATTATTATAATAAGTGACTACTATTTATGTTCCTTCCATGTGTATTATTAGGTATCTACTGGATCATGAACATCTTGTATGCTACATGCTAGTGCATGTTAGTAGGGGACAGTTATTCTAGTGCACGCGCTTTCAAGTAGGCGTGTACATTTGTCATTTAGCATTTCACTGTCATACCTTTAGCCTGCTTCTATTCTACATTATTAGAGGCTTAATATTAACGTAGTTTCTTGAGTATTGCATTTCTTTAGTAATAACGTAACCTATAAATGTCTGAGGGAGTTTAGCCTCATAGCCTACCCCTGTTGTACACTTTCGCCGAGTTAAGGTACCTCGTTACCGTAGACGATAACTCTGTAGGGCGTTGGTGCTTTTGTTGTCTGGAGCATATAGTATTTGGGACTGGAATCGAGCGTGTCGTTGTCACATAAGCCATTTCTGTCCTACGATCAAGAATCCCGAATATGTATTGCCGATCCAGCCGTAACAATGTATTGTAGTAAGTTTGTTTTACTAGCAAATAAGCAAAACACCCCGTTCGTTCTTAACATTAAGGGGAGGTTTCCACTTGAGGGATTTTTTTCTTGACCCCTTTCTCCCTTATGTTTAGCCCCATTGCTATTGAAGTTTTAAGACGTTCGCCCCATTAGTTTGGCGAATTTAAGAAGTGTCACCCCATTTATGTCACTTTTAAGACCTTTCGTTCCATTTAGGTGTCGATTTTTTCCTGGCGAGCGATAGCGAGCCTGTAATTTAAGAGGAACCGGCCCTCGGCCGGGACATTTTTCTACCGAAAAATGTACAAATTTATCTTGAAAGGGGGTGTAATTTCAAGTTTGATGGAAGTCTAGGAAACACACTAAAAACCTCCCCTTAATCATCAATTACAAACCCCAATGTATTTGAATAAACTAATGAAAGCATATGGTCCTCCCGGGATTCCAACTCGGGGACACCACACCCAGAACATAAGCATCATTACACCATTACACGACCAACACAGTCCAATTAAATGATTAGACGTTTCTATTCAGCTTAGGAAGGACGTCTACCCACAAGAAAGGCTACAGACTGTCGCAATTAATAATTTTAGCTAGCATATATCTTTTTCCTAAGCTTAAGAACGTATATTAAATGCAGCTGAAATCAAATACCAAATACGTCGCCGGCACAGAAGAGGTTAAAGGGAGGTATTTAGTTTGTTCCCTACGTTTTCATCAAGCTTAAAATTACACCCCTTAGACCCCCTTTCAAGATAAATTAGTACATTTTTCGGTAGAAAAATGTCCCGGCCGAAGGCCGGTTGCTCTTAAATTACAGGCCCGCTATCGTTCGCCAGGAAAAAATCGACACCTTAATGGCACGAAAGGTCTTAAAATTGACAGAAATGGGGCAAAATGTCTTAAAATGTCAAAACTACTAGGGCGAATGTCTTAAAATCTCAAAAGCAATGGGGCTAAACATGAGGGAGAAACGGGTCCAGAAAAAAATCCCTCAAGTGGAAATCTCCCCTTAAACAGCAGTCTTTAAGGGGGAAGTAGTCGCTTTTTCTGGACCCCCTTCTCCCTCATGATTAGCATATTAGTTTTGAGGTTTTAAGACGTTCTTTCCATTAGTTTGGCGATTTTGAGACCTTTCGCCCCTTTTCTTTGTCAATATTAAGACCTCTCGTACCCTTAAGGTTTCGTTTTTTCCTGGCGAGCGCTAGCGAGCTTCTAATTTTAGAAGGAACCAGCCGAATACCGAAAAATGTACACATTTATCTTGAAAGGGGGTCTTGGGGGTGTTTTTCTAAGTCTAGGAAACACACTAAAAACCTCCCCTTAAAGGTGAATTACACAAAGATGATACAAAAGTGAGATAAGTTATCTAGCAGAACGTTAAACCCTCTAGTATTACACCATTATCGGGAATATCCGTAAATTTGCCCCTAACATATAAAATAAATAGGGTCAAGTTCAAGGTAAATTTCTGTTGCCTGACAACTATCGGGATTTATGACGTCATCACAATACTGGAAGGCGGGAAATAGGCAAGACAGTGAACTACCAGACGCCGCCAGATAGGAAACTGGTTAATATGTGTTTGCTTGACTTTATTATACACAAACCTGAGCATCCTTAATAGTATGTTTTGATGTGCATACACAATATACATCTTACTAGGTATGCAGCTTGTGTAATTCACCTTTAAGGGAGCCCACCTCGTTTTTTTTTTCTCTTTCTCTCCCTCTCTCTCTTTGGCTTGTATCCATTCGGCCCCAATCAGCCTACTATTTTAAGACGTTTACCCCCATCCAGGTGTCAATATTTTCCTGGCGAGCGGTAGCGAGCCAGCATATATATTTTTTTGTTTTGACAGCAAGCTAAATTTGTAAATTTCTCCGGCGAAGCCGGATTTCTCCATACAATGCTGGCTCGCTACCGCTCGCCAGGAAAAAATCGACACCTGGATGGGGAAAAACGTCTTAAAACAGTTGGCTGAATGGGGCCGAATGGATACAAGCCAGGGAAAGAGAGAAAAGGAGAAAAAGATAAAACAAAAACAGGTGGGCCCCCTTGATGGTAAAGAGGTGGAGTTATGTCTGGTGAAGTGAGGTGGAGTTCAGGGGAGATATGTCGTTTTTATGGACCCCCTTTTCCCTCATGTTTAGCCCCATTAATTTTGAGATTTTAAGACATTCGGCCCATTAGTTTGGCGATTGTACTATCTTTCGCCCCATTTCTTTGCCACTTTTAAGACCTTTCGTGCCATTTAGGTGTCGATTTTTTTTCCTGGCAAGCGATAGCGAGCCTGTAAATTTAAGAGTTACCGGCCTTTGGCCGGGACATTTTGTCTACCGAAAAATGTACACATTTATCTTGAAGGGGGGTCTAGGGGGTGTTTTTCTAAGCTTGATGGAGGTCTAGCGAGGAAACTAAACCATAAATGAATACATGAATTAATAGACCAATAAACCGGCCACTATCCCCTTAAGGTGGAGTTATGTGTGGTGACGTAAGGTGGAGTCAAAGTGGAGCTATATGTGGTAACGTAAGGTGGAGCTATGGTGGAGCAACGTGTGGTGGAGTTATGGTGTGGTGACGTGTGGTGGAGTTATGTGTGGTGGAGTTATGGTGGAACAATGTGTGTAGAGTTAAAGTGGAGCTATGTGTGGTGACGTAAAGTGGAATCAAGGTGGAGCTATATGTGGTAAAGTAAGGTGGAGCTATGGTGGAGCAATGTGTGTGGAGTTATATGTGGTGACGTGTGGTGGATTCAAGGTGGAGCTATATGTGGTAACGTAAGGTGGAGCTATGGTGGAGCTGTGTGTGTGGAGTGAAAGTGGAGTTCTGAGTGTGGTGGCGTGAGGTGGAATCAAAGTGGAGCTAGTCTTATTAATCTGATAAACGCGATAACAACTCCATACATCATCAAGATCGCTATAATGCTCTGGCTCTCCTCCTTATGTTATTATTGTAGCTAACATTAGACCATTATTGTAGCTAACATTAGACCATTATTGTAGCTAACATTAGACCATTATTGTAGCTAACATTAGACCATTATTGTAGCTAACATTAGACCATTATTGTAGCTAACATTAGACCATTATTGTAGCTAACATTAGACCATTATTGTAGCTAACATTAGACCATTATTGTAGCTAACATTAGACCATTATTGTAGCTAACATTAGACCATTATTGTAGCTAACATTAGACCATTATTGTAGCTAACATTAGACCATTATTGTAGCTAACATTAGACCATTATTGTAGCTAACATTAGACCATTATTGTAGCTAACATTAGACCATTATTGTAGCTAACATTAAACCATTATTGTAGCTAACATTAGACCATTATTGTAGCTAACATTAGACCATTATTGTAGCTAACATTAGACCATTATTGTAGCTAACATTAGACCATTTTATTAAGGGGAGATGGTTCTTTTTTTGATCGAGGTTTTCATTTATGTATTATTTTTTTAGTTTCCTCCCTAGACCTCCATCAAACTTAAAATAATAACCCCAGGATCCACCTTCAAGCTATATTTGTACATTTTTCGGTAGAACAAATTTCCCGGCCAAAGGCCGGTTCCTCCTAAATTATAGGCTCGCTGTCGCTCGCCAGGAAAAAAGTCGACACCTAAATGACACCAAAAGTCTTAATATTGACACAGAAAAGGGGCGATAGGTCTTAAAATCGCCAAACTAATGGGCCAAACGTCTTAAAATCTGAAAACTAATGGGGTTAAGCATGAGGGTGAAGAGGGACCAGAAAAACGGAGCATCTCTCCTTAAGACTAGAAAGGGTTGGAGGATTTCAGTACAATGGCGCCAGACTTCCTGTAATTTGGGACATCTTTGTACCAGAAATTGTACAAATATATCTGGAAGGGTTGTCTTGGGGTATTTTGTAAGCTAGGGTAAAAAAAAAAAAAAAAAAAAAAAAAAAATGGTGAATGGGCCTGAACAACTAGATAATTAGATATAGATATTTTTTGTAAGCTTCTTGGAGGTCTTGGAAGGAAACTAAAGACAATAATAGATAAATAAATAAATGAACAAATAAATACAAATCTCGTCTTGGGGAATTGTTAAAGCATATTGGAGGTCTTGGGAGGAAACTAAAGAAAATAATAAATACATAAGTAAATAAACATATCGATCCAAATCTCGGCAAGGATGTAGTATTCGGGCATACCGCCTGCCTTATTTACTCTATGCACGGACGCTCGCGATCATGTTACCGTCTATTTTGACTGCCGTGAGATACAATAATAGGTTGAGGGCCCTCACCCCCCCCCCCCCCCCCCATGACTTATTGTCATCATGATATACAGTATATTGCCAGCAGGGGGCAAATAACAGAAAAAATAGCCGTCAAAATAGACGGGAACTTAACCGTGAGAGATCAACCTATGTAAACATGACCACAAACCCGGATACTACATTGTTCCCCAAATCTCCCCGTAAGAGTGTGTTTGCCCCCCCCCCCCCCCCCCCCCCCCCCCCCCCCCCCCAAGTGAGGCGACTACTGGTGTAAGAGAGGGAATACCAACTTGTCATAGAGTAGATAGTAAAGTGATAATTCTGTGTGACATAAACCATTAGTGATAACAAGGCCGGTAGTACCATCCCCTGTACACAACTATAAAGGCCGAACCACCTAGTAGGGATCGCAAGGTCTGTGTGGTCTGAGTTTCTGTGTAACTCTGTGTAACACTCCGTAATAATAATAATAATAATAATAATAATAATAATAACAATAATACAATAATAAAAATCGCTTTACCTCAAGCCCAAAGCCAATTAGGCTGAAAATACACAATTCCTTAACCTAATTTATCGTAAGTAGTCAACAGACGGACTCTGGCTGCCACAAGTGCGACTATATACCCCCAGAAGGGATAAGATTGGGGCAGGGAACCAGGTGGAACCAATAGAATATAGGTGGCGCATCCACACCTAACCTCCATAGCCCGGAAAGTTTTTGAAAGACACTTTACACATGTGTATGCCATGCACATTCAGATACCATTATCTCTAGCCCACTCGTAAGAATTGGTGGACCTCCTGTGTTTTTATTTATGCAATTATAACTATCTTAATCGATTTTTGGATAGCACATGCTTTTCAATTAATAATATATATAGTTTTGTAGTTGATTTATAGACAATATATATTCATAGATTCGTTTCCAGAGATATACTTCCATAATCAGAAATAGGTAACTTTACAAATATTTATGAGTGGGCTACAGACTATGGCATACAAAAGGTGTAATTCCTTGTAGAGTAAAGCCGTGAATCAGTGTAATCTGTCGGAGTTACAGTTAGATTCAGCTGTACCTTATGTTATCAGTCACCTGTTATCTTATCACGGTGATCAGGGGGGTTGTGTGCTGCCATATAACGACACACTCACACTATAGTCTATTCGCTGTAAGTAGGCGAAAAATCATGACCTCTAACCTCTGTAACTCAAAAACGACTAGAGTAATCGAGCTAATATTTCTACCATTTGGGAAGAGTCAGTCAAGGAATAGATGTAGATTTTAACAGCCAATTTGTTCTAGCCCTTTTTGAGTTACCGAGGATAGAGGTCATGATTTCTCGCCTGAGTGGGCTAGAGATTAGAAAGGGTTGGAGGCTTTCAGTACAATGGCGCCAGCGTTCCCTTTTATTTTGGCTTTCAGCGGACTATTTTATTCGGTTTGCGAAGGACCTATTGAGAGTAACGAACCAGTTGATTACTTAGGACAGGTTTAACACTTTGAGTACTCTTAGTGGGCATTCCTAGCTGAGTAAATCTGATATTACCCCAAGTAAAATATGTAAATTACGACATCGCATATATCTATCTATCTATCTATCTATCTAACTAGCTATCTATCTATCTATCTTACTCTCTCTCTCTCTCTCTCTCTCTCTCTCTCTCTCTCTCTCTCTCTCTCTCTCTCTATATATATATATATATATATATATATATATATATATATATATATATATATATATATATATATATATATATATATACTGTATATAGCATATAATTATATAAAACAAAATTGCAATCATATTCATATATTACAGTCATTCTTATCAATATTTTATCAATGAGATATATACGTCTAGTTAATTCTGCTTAACCTGAGTAATTATGCAAATAGAGTGAAAGCTCTGTGTAACGTGGTGATAAAGATGGTGGTGATGATTACAAATTAATGATGATAGAGGTGGTGATGGTGGTGATGATAAAGATGGTGATGGTGGTGATGATGATATCGATGGTGGTGATGATTACAATGATGATAGAGGTGGTGATAATACAAATGGTGATGGTGGTGATGAGATAATGGTGATGCTGATGATGATAATGATGGTGATAGTGATGATAATAATGATGAATATTGATTATGGTGATGATAAAGATGGTGATAGTGGTGTTGATAATAATGATG
>JBAKBP010030493.1:0-25652 GCA_037953745.1 Lithodes maja | reverse complement strand
CTATGATGATTTTCCCTCGTCGATTCTCAGTACTTCCTCTTTTCCACCCTAACCTCTTAAGTGCTTTCTTCCTCTCTCTCTCCCTCTCACTCTCTCTCTCTCTCTCTCTCTCTCTCTCTCTCTCGCTCTCTTCATGTTCTCCATGTTGTTTTCTCCTATTCTCTCTACCCCCTCTCCCTCTCTCTCTCTCTCTCTCTCTCTCTCTCTCTCGTATAGCAATCATAAATAATTCAACGTCACACATTAAAAAGCAAATGAAAATAAAAATAAAAGTATTTCGTCCTCGGAGAAGGCCGAATTTAGATGTAATATAAAAGAGAGAGAGAGAGAGAGAGAGAGAGAGAGAGAGAGAGAGAGAGAGAGAGAGAGAGAGAGAGAGAGAGAGAGAGAGGGTACCTCATATAATAAGCAATGTTTAAAAAAAAGGAGAGAGAGAGAGAGAGAGAGAGAGAGAGAGAGAGAGAGAGAGAGGTAACGCATAGTAGACTGTCACGCCAGCACCAATAATAGGCAGGTAGAGAAATGGATTGGTGGAAATTGGACAAACCAAATAGATTGATATTGAATGGTCCACATATACCAATATATGTACTGTAGACCTCTCTCTCTCTCTCTATATATATATATATATATATATATATATATATATATATATATATATATATTATATATACTGTATAAGTATATTACAACTCTGTCTCTTTATCTTTTTCTGTATCTATCTTTCTCTCATTATCGCGTCGCTCTCTCTCTCCCCCTCTCTCTCTCTCTACGTAATAGTGCCACTGTTCAAAAGTATGGTGAGGCCCCACCTTGAATATGGTGTGCAGTTCTGGTCACCTTATCTCATCAAGGACATTGCAAGACTCGAGGCAGTACAGCGTAGAGTACGAAGATGATACCCTCATTAAGAAATAAATCATATGAAGAAAGACTTAAACGATTGAACCTGTTCTCATTAAAAAAGAGGAGGTTGAGGGGTCAGCTTATTGAGTGCTTTAAGATACTAAAAGGTTTCGCCAAAGTCGATGTAAATGCACTATTCACATTAAACAATACTAATCAAACTCGCGGAAATGGAATGAAATTAAAAACCAAAAAGGCAAACCTAGATGTCACAAAGAGTTTCTTCACCTACAGTGTGGCGACAGAGTGGAATAAACTACAAGCGAGAGTGGTGGAGAGCGACACAATAAACGCTTTCAAGGGAAGGCTTGACCTCTATCTGCAGAGGGCTGGGGTGATATGAAAAGAAAAAAATTATATATATATATATATATGTGTATGTATTATGTATGTATGTATGTATGTATGTATGTGTATGTGTATATATGTGTGTGTATATATATATATATATATATATATATATAGTTTGTAAGGCCAGACTGCCTAGTAAGGACCTTGAGGTCTGTGTAGCTCTATGTATCTCTCTCTCTCTCTCTCTCTCTCTCTCTCTCTCTCTCTCTCTCTCTCTCTCTCTCTCTCTCTCTCTCTCTGGAATTGCGTGCACTGAGAAGCCGACTCACTTAAACATAAATCAATTAGATAAAGTGGATACAAATATACATGTTAGCCTTGATGCACTACAGCACAGAGTCATGGGGAAAACAATGTATAACTAAAGGAAATTGTGGGGAGATGGGTCACTTTTCTAGACCCCCTTCTCCCTCATGCTTAGCCCCACTAGTTTGAGATTATAAAACGTTCGGGCTCATTAGTTTGGCGATTTGAACACCTTTCGCCCCATTTTGTTGTAAATTTTAAGACCTTTCGTGCCATTTAGGTGTCGATTATTTCCTGGCGAGCGATAGCGAGCCTACAATTTTAAGAGGAACCGGCCTTCGGCCGGGACATTTTTCTACCGACAAATGTACAAATTTATCTTGAAGGGGGATCTAGGTTTTTTTTTCTAAGCCTGATGGAGGTCTAAGGAGGAAACTAAAAAAAATATAAGAATAAATTAATTAATAGACCAAACAAACGGTCAGTCTCCCCTTAAACAATAATAAATTAGATAAAGTGGATAAAACTATACAGTACATGTTAGCCTTGATGGACGGTAATACAGCACACAGGGATGGGAAACTAATGTAGGCCTATAACTAAAACAAGTTGTGGGGAGATGGGTCGCTTTTCTAGACCCCCTTCTCCCTCATGTTTAGCTCCATTAGTTTTCAGATTTTAAGACGTTTGCCCCATTAGTTTGGCGATTTTAAGACCTTTCGTGCCATTTAGGTAACGTTTTTTATTCTGACAAGTTATAGCAAGCCCATTTCAAGCTTAATGGAGGTCTAGGGAGGAAGGAAAAAACAAAAAAAATACAAAAAATAAAAATAATAAATAATACTAATACTAATAATAATAATAATAATAATATATACACAGATAAATTATACAAATAATTTTAAATCTCGGTTTAAAACTAGTATACAGTATGTGGAAGCATTTTCACATAATTATAGGAATTATTATACCTGGAACAAACTTCTTTCATATATATACTGTAGTTCTTCAATCAGGTAGTATAGTACCGGTATTTGAATTGAGAGTAATTTTGAAATATTATATATTGCAGACATGTGTGTGCGTGTGTGTGTCTTGTTGTTTTCGTGAAAGTCCTCTCTTGTAGTCGAAAATGTGTTGGTGTGTGTGTAATTGCATGAACGTATTAAGTAAAGTAATGGTGTGTAATAGGGGAGAGCATAGGGTGAATCTAGATGTGAGGCTGGATGGGGAAATATTGGAACAAGTAGAGTGTTTTAAATATCTAGGAGGAACAATAAGCAGGAGTGGAGGTATGGAAGTGGAGGTAAAACAGAGAGTGTGTGAAGGAAGGAAGGTTTTCGGAGCAATGGGAAGTATGTGGAAGACGAGAAATCTCGGAGTGAAAGTAAAAAGTGCACTGTATCAAGGAATTGTTGTGCCAACAGTGATGTATGGGGCTGAGACATGGGCTCTGAAGAAAAAGGAGAAAAGAGGGCTGGATGTGATGGAGATGAGCTGCTTGAGGAGTATGTGTGGAGTTACTCGTAGAGACAGATTGAGGAATGAAGAGATACGTAGGAGAGTGGGGCAGCAGGAACATTTGTCAGCCAGAGTGGACAGAAGGGTGCTGAGCTGGTATGGTCATGTTGAACGAATGGGAGATGAAAGGCTTACAAAGAGAATATGTGAGTCAGATATGGGGAGATTGTAGGCACCAATCGATCAGGGCTAGACCCAGGTGAGGTTATAGGCATGTGATAAAGAGTCGCTGGAACTCCTGTTTCATTTGCTTGGCCTCTCTTACTGATTTTCTTTGTGCCTCATTTACACTGAGAGCAATCCAGCTAGCTCTCACAAACACCTCCTCCTCCTATCCACTTCACTACACTAAACATGCACACCACACTTCATTGCTCCACACCAAAATTAAAAAAAAACACAAAAATTATGAATTTTAGCCCAGCCTCGGAGTCCCCAGGGGGGGGGGGACCATAAATGCCCCCTCACCCGACCGACCATCCCCTGACGACCCCACACAATTACCTGGACCTCGGCCTGTTACTCTTTCTATTAATTTCTGCAACATTCGCGGACTTTCCTCTAACTTTCACTCTGTTGAGCACCATCTCTCCTCCTACAAACCTGATCTTCTCTTCCTCACCGAAACCCAGGTGTCTGTAGCAACATCCAGCAACCCCTTCTCTGTATCCTCCTACTTTCTCTATCCTAGTTTCAAAGCCAATGGCGGATGTTGTGCATATGTGCACAACAAACTCACTTGCTCTCGTGTTCCCGATTTCGACTCCTCTGAATTCTCAACTTTATGGCTCAAACTTTCCTGTCATTCTCTTACTAAATATTTCTGTGCTGTCTATCTTTCCCCTAACTCTACCAACTTTCCTAAATTCTTTGACTATCTAAACTCTACAGTGGAACACATTCTATCCATTTCTCCTTTCTCAGAAATCTCCATCTTAGGAGATTTCAACGTTCACCACCGCCAATGGCTCTCCTCTCACACTACTGATCCACCTGGTGAACAAGCCTACGTCTTTTCTATCCTAAATGACCTAGAGCAGTTAGTTCAGCAACCCACCCGTATCCCGGATCGCATCGGAGATCGGCCCAACATTCTTGACCTGTTTCTAACTTCTAACCCTTCTTCTTATACTGTCGATCTTTTCTCTCCTTTGGGCTCCTCCGACCATAAACTTATCTCTGTCACCTGTCCTATCTCTCCAGTACAGCCACCCGATCCTCCTAGCCGGCGGCGCTTGTGGCACTTTGGCGCTGCCGACTGGGAGGCTCTTCGGCAGTACTTCTTTGATTTCCCATGGAATGATTTCTGCTTCCATGGCCGAGGACCCTCGGAGAGTGCTGAACGCATTACCGAGGTAATCCTATCGGGCATGGAAGCATACATTCCATTCTCTTTCTCTCAGACTAATGCTAAAAAATCTTGGTTTACTCACGCCTGTTCTACTGCTGTCCGCAATAAGGAGGAAGCATTCAAACGGTACCGACGCCTTAAAACTCAAGACTCTCATTCTTCATATGTTTCTGCCCGGAATCAAGCCAAATCTGTTCTTCGACTTGCCAAACACACTTTCATCAATAATAAATGCACTGAACTATCCAACTCTAGCTCTTCCCAAGCTTTCTGGCATCTAGCCAAAAACCTCTCCAACAATTTCTCTTCCTCGTCTTTCCCTCCCCTTTCCCACTCTGATGGCACAACCATCACTTCTTCCTCTGACAAAGCTAAACTCTTTGCTCAAACTTTTGCTAGAAACTCCACCTTGGATGATTCCGGTGCTATTCCTCCCTCTCCGCCCTCCTCTCTCTTACTTCGGAGAAGAAATCGACTCAGCACAGGACAACCAGGAAGGAGGACCGAAGACAGCGAGGACGGCAACCTACAAAGGAATTAAATACTAATCCGTCAAGAACCGCGAATTTGGATAAATCTCCACCAACACGACCCAAATTCAAAACCGTCAGGGATAACGACCGAGGACCGAGGACAGCCATGAATGTAAATGTAGATCCGACCAGAACCAAAAATTCGATGAAAGAACGTAATGCGAGTTCTAAAACCGCAACTTTAAAGGTTTTCTATGCAAACGCTCGTAGCATACGCAATAAATTTTCAGATTTAGAGGAACTAGTGTTTACAGAAAATTATGATGTGATTGGCATAACAGAATCTTGGCTCAATACAGAAGATAGAGACTTTTTAGCAGAGTATTCACTTCCCGGTTATGTAATGTTTGAGAACAGCCGAATAAATAAAAATGGAGGTGGCGTTTTATTTTATATCAAAGAAAGTCTTAACCCGACCCTCGTGTCAAAACCTCAAATTGTGAACGTCGACACATCTTTTGTGCTAATAAAGAATAATAAAGGTACAAAAATAATACTTGCGTTAATATACAGACCTCCAGCTCAATCAGTGCAAACTGACCGAGAAATTTACGAACAAATTGCAGATGTAAGTAACTCACAAGATACCGTAATTTTTGGCGACTTTAATTTACCTGTGACCAAGTGGGGCGATACTCTTACTTCACACTCCGGACATGACTTGTATACGAACTTGCAAGAGAGTTCGCTTTATCAATTTGTTCGAACGCCGACCCGTGGTAATAACGTTCTTGACATTGTACTTGCAACAAAAGAAGAATTGATAGAGAATTTGAATGTTGGTGATGAATTCAGTAACAGCGACCATCGTACGATAACTTTCACTTTAAAGTTTACTAGTAACGAACCAAATAGTAGCATCGAAAAAGTCCCTAATTTCAAGAAAGCAAACTTCCATAAACTTAGAGCTATGTTTAAAGAAACTGACTGGAGCTTTTTAATTAACAATAACGACATAAATACATCTTGGAAGTTATTCGAAACCACTTACCTAAAAGCAGTGCAAGACTGCATACCATCGAAAATACGGCGTCCAGGCCATAATAATAAGCCCAAATGGTGGAATAAAGATATTTCAAACTGCCTGCTTGCTAAAAAATTTGCTAATGATAGATTAAAATCCTCACAAAATGACGAAGAACGGGTGAAATTTGTAGAGCTACGACGCAAAGCCAAAAAGTTAATTAAGCAAAGTAAAAAGACCTTAGAGTTACATATTGCGAATCAAAGTAAAACAAACCCGAAAGAATTCTATAGTTATATCAGAAAGAAAAAAGTAGTTACTTCAACTGTTGGACCGTTAGTCGATGAAAAAGGAGAATACACCAAAGACGAAGTACAAATGAGTAATGCCCTCAATACCTTCTTTGCATCAGTTTTTACAACCGAAGACCTCAGTGATATCTCCTACACCATCGCCGATTCAGATTGATAATTCAGATGTTCTAAGCAATATCACCGTTACAGAGAGAGAAGTATTGAATTGTTTAGATAAACTCAAAGTAAATAAAACGCCAGGACCTGATACAATCTCGCCTAGAGTTCTAAAGGAAGCTAAGAATGAGCTCTCCAAACCACTGACATTACTATTCAATAAATCCTTGCAGTCTGGAACTATGCCTGATCAGTGGAAGCTAGCCAACGTAACACCGATATTCAAAAAAGGCAGCAAATCCCTACCCAGTAACTATCGTCCAATTAGCTTAACCTCAGTTGTATGTAAAATGCTAGAAACGGTCATACGAGACAGACTCGTAAATCACTTAGAGGAAAATAACATACTTAAAGATACTCAACACGGCTTTCGTAAAAAACGTTCCTGTTTAACAAACCTCTTAGACTTCTTCCACGATATCCTCAACCTCTACGATGAGAGTAAAGCTGTAGATATTATATACCTTGATTTTCAAAAGGCCTTTGACAAAGTTCCCCACAAACGTTTACTGCTAAAACTAAAAGCGCATGGAATACAAGACGGTGTGTTGAAATGGATAGAAAATTGGCTCAACAACAGAAAGCAAAGAGTAGTCATAAACGGTAAGGCATCTAAATGGACCAATGTAAGTAGCGGGGTACCCCAGGGATCGGTACTAGGACCAATTCTCTTTCTAATTTACATCAACGACATAGATGAGGGTCTCACCTGCACAATCTCAAAATTTGCTGACGATACAAAAATTGCAAATAGCGTACTCTCAAAAGAACAAGTTGACGATATGCAACACAATCTAGATAAATTGTCATGTTGGGCCCAAATTTGGCAAATGAGTTTCAATGCGGATAAATGTAAAGTACTACATGTCGGATACCTAAATGAGAAAGCAAACTATTCGATGAATGGCACTCAGCTTAAGAATGTAAACAGAGAAACTGATCTGGGAGTAACAATATCGAGTAACCTAAAACCGAGTCAACAATGTTCAGAAGTTGTTAAGAAGGCAAACAAAATAATTGGCTTTATAGGCAGGTCATTTGAGCATAAATCCAAAGAAGTTATCCTAACCCTTTACAATTCCTTAGTCCGCCCTCTTCTGGAATACTGCGTTCAATCCTGGTGCCCTTATTACCAAAAAGATATAAACAAGCTAGAACGAGTTCAACGTAGAGTTACCAAAATGATACCTAGCCTAAAGAACAAACCATACGAAGAGCGTCTTAGAGAATTAAATCTATTTCCTTTAACCCAGCGCAGATTAAGAGGCGACTTAATTCAAGTGTTCAAAATCATCAAAGGCATCGACAATATGAACTGTAGTAAGTACTTCACTATCGACCAATCTAATTACACACGGGGAAACGGTTGCAAAATTATTGGTAAATCTTTTAACTCGCACGAATCTAAGAATTTCTTCTTCAATCGAGTTGTCAACTTGTGGAATGGGCTTCCCCGAAACGTTATAGACTGCAGCACCGTTGATTCATTTAAATTCCGCCTAGACAAATATCTCGCATCAAACCCGCGACTGACTGCGTTTGTAAATGAATAACTTTATCCTCCCCTCAGTTACTAACCCATTGTCCCCTACTAACTTCCTAGTCCTGCCACGTTAGTGGCAGGGCAGTAGTTCCCTTTCCAATGTTCCCTTACCCACTCTAAACCACTGTTTGGACACTTGATCCTCAGTGTTTTGGAGGACAAGCAGCCTAGAAGGGTCACTAGATCTGTTGTTGCTTGATTTCCTTTGTACTCCTTTGTACTCCTTTGTACTTATGCCTAATATCCTAATCTCTTCTAAAGATGTACTTTCTACCCTCTCTGGGCTTAACACTAATAAGGCGTACGGTCCGGACGGTGTTCCTCCTGTTGTTCTCAAAAACTGTGCTTCCGTGCTGACTCCCTGCCTAGGCAAACTCTTTCGTCTCTGTCTATCCTCTAACGTCTTCCCTTCATGCTGGAAGTTTGCTCACATTCAACCTGTCCCAAAGAAGGGTGACCGCTCTCAACCCTCCAACTATCGTCCAATTGCTCTTATCTCTTGTCTTTCTAAAGTTTTTGAAACTATTCTTGCTTCCAAATTTCTTAAGCATTTCTCTTCTCATAATCTGCTCTCAGATCGCCAGTATGGCTTCCTTAAGGGTCGCTCTACTGGTGATCTTCTTTCATATCTTACTAACTCTTGGTCATCCTCCTTTCGGGACTTCGGTGAGACTTTTTCTATTGCACTAGACATATCGAAAGCCTTCGATAGAGTCTGGCATAAATCTTTAATTTCTAAACTACCCTCCTTCGGTTTCTATCCCTCCATCTGTGCCTTTGTCTCTAATTTCCTTTCCGGCCGTTCCATAGCTGCGGTTGTGGACGGCCATTGTTCACTTCCTCACCCTATAAACTCTGGTGTTCCTCAGGGCTCTGTCCTATCTCCTATTCTCTTTCTAATTTTTATAAATGATCTCCTTAACTGTACCTTAATTCCCATCCATTCATACGCAGACGACTCAACCTTACACTACTCCATTAGTTTTTCAGAACGCCCCAGCCAGCAATCCCTCAACGACAAACGTAATGAAGCCATAGAACTCTTAAATTCTGATCTAAATACTATTTCCAATTGGGGCAGAGAAAACCTTGTTAACTTTAATGCTTCCAAAACCCAATTTCTCCATCTATCTACCCGTCAGGATCTCCCAGCGGACTATCCCTTATTCTTCAACAATACAAAAATCAACCCTTCATCTTCTCTCAATATTCTTGGTGTCTCTTTTTCTTCTGCTCTCATTTGGAAGGACCATATTACCAGTCTTGCTAAGGCAGCCTCCCAGAAGCTGGGTGTGCTCAACCGCCTTAGGGGGTTCTTTTCCCCTGCACAGCTTCTTGCTCTGTACAGGGGCATAGTGCGCCCTTGTATTGAGTATTGTTCACATGTGTGGGGAGGTTCCTCTCACACCGCTCTCCTAGACAAAGTTGAAAGGAAGGCCTTTCGTATCATTAACTCCCGTCCACTCACCAACTCTCTGCAATCTCTCTCTCTCCGCCGCAATGTTGCATCTCTCTCGCTATTCTATCGCTACTATAATAATCAGTGTTCCTCAGAGCTATCCCAGTGCATACCACCTCCTTTACGTAGGGCACGTGGTACCCGTCTTGCAACTCAATCCCACCCCTACTCTGTGCAACTCTCCAACCCAAGAGTGAAACGTTACTCTCAAACTTTCTTCTACTCAACATCTGAGCTCTGGAACTCTCTCCCAGAATCAGTCTTTCCCTCTTCCTATGACTTAAATTGCTTCAAACTCTGTGTGTCCAGGCATTTTGGCTCGAACGTCCCTTGATTTTGGCCCTGTCACTCTTTCAACTATGGGGGAGGCACTCGCTATAGGCAGTTATGCCTTTTGCCTCCCTCAATCACATAGAAAAAAAAAAAAAAAAAAAAGATACAAGGGGAGATAGAAGGGCAGGAAGACCTCCATTGAGATGGAGAGACTGTGTAAGAAAGGCTTTGGATGATAGAGGAATGACTATAGATCAGGCAGGGGAACTGGTGGTGGACAAGAGTGAATGGAGAATGCTTGTGAATAGTTGAGTGAACACGTGGTCATTTGGAGTAAGGGGTCGGGCGCAAGTTGGACTAGATAATAGTCCATCAGGCGCCTGGCCCGGGGAGACGATTAATATGAAGGGTGTGCCTGGAAGTGTGGTGGGAGGGCTTGTGGCTTTGGCTCCGCTGCATGTCTGCCTGCCGAGATCGGAACCTCTCCGGGTGGTCAGGGGCCGGGGGAGTGCTGGAGCGACCTTGGTAACCCTGGTCTCTGGGTCTTCTCCTGGGTGACCTGGATGTGTGAGAGTTTGTGTTTTTTATCTGTGTTTATTTTTTGTTTTATGATGTTTTTGTGTTTTCTCTGTTCTTGCTCTGTCTTGAGTCGGCTACCCCCAAAATGGGGATTGGGCCTGAGCATATAGATAGATAGATAGATTAAGTGTGTGTGTTGGCGTATAAGTGAGCTTCCATGTTTACATGGGTCTATGCTTATTTGGCTTGGCATGTCATATGTGCATGTGCTTGTTGGTACGCACACACATACACACATAAGCAATTGCAGACACTTACATGTTAATACGCACCCACCCACCTACGTAATTGCAGACTCATACATACAAACATACGTACATATATACTGTATATACAATTATACATACATATATAAATACATACTCATACACAATGATATACTATAGGGGAGGTGTGGTGGAGTGGTCTTGACACTGGATTGGTAATCCAATGAACCTGGGTTCGAATCCCGTTATGTCAATGGGAAGATATTATTGGGATGGAATTTGTGCTGTACCTCATATCAGTGCATTACCACAAAGCCCACCGAAACGGCAAAAAAAAAAAAAAAATACCCTCATTGTTCCCTGATTAAATAGCACTGTATAAATATTCCCATATTCAAAATATGCCATAGGGGGGGCAATGCCTAGTGAGTTAATTGCTCAAATAGGTGGCGTTCTGAGAGTGAGGGTCCGAGTCTAGGAGGTGAGACAGTAGAAGCGCTAAGGCGAAGCAGCTTCGAATCATGAATGGGTGTTTCACGTCTCACTCCTTAGACTGGAACGAGACCTCAAGGGCTTCACCGTGTTGAGCGGTAGAATGTACAGGCTCTCGAGCTTATGCCCGAGAGGAAGTAGTTGGAATAAAGAAGAACAAAAAATACACAAGCAAACCATATCACACACACACACACACACACACACACTATTACTACTTCAAATATATATATAAAACGTAAAACTAACTTATTCATTGGCTAAAGGTATGGTAAACCGGTAATCAACACATATTGACAGATACAGAAATATACTACTTCAGAGAGAGAATAAGAAAAACATTTTAGAATAATACCATACTGTATATACTGTATATATATTAGAGGTTAGGATTACGAAACGGGTAAATAGATTGTTAGATAAAGATAGTGATAAAGAGATGCAATATCTACATGAGGATGATGAGGATACAGTATAAAGAGAGAGAGAGAGAGAGAGAGAGAGAGAGAGAGAGAGAGAGAGAGAGAGAGAAAGAGAGAGAGAGATGAATATATTATACAGCAACTAAGTTTGTGATTGTGTGACCGTGTGTGTGTGTGTTTTTTTTTTTTTTTTATATATATATGTAGATTCCAACTACTCCCTCTCGGGCATAGGCTGAGAGACTGTACATCCAACCACTCAATGCGGTGAAGCCCGTGAGGTCTTGTTCCAGTCTAGGGAGTGAGACATGCGAAGCAGTTAGAGCTCCACTCAAGGTTCAAAGCAGCCCCAACGCTGAAGCTGCCCCGCCTCCGTGCCTCACTCACTATCTCACCCCCTAGACTCAGACCCTCACTTTCAGAATGCCACCTATTCAGCAATTAGGCTAACTCAATATAGCCTATTTTGAATGTGGGAATATTCCTACAGTGCTATTTAATCAGGGAACAATGAGGGATTTTTGTTGGCATTTCGGTGGACTTTGTGGTAATGCACGGATACTAGGTAGGCTGCAGCACAAATTCCATCCCAATAATATCTTTCCATTGATATATCGGGATTCGAACCCGGGACCATTGGATTACCAGTCCAGTGCCAAGACCACTGTGTGTGTGTGTGTGTGTGTGTGTGTACTTACTCTAGTTGTATTGCGGGAGTGAGCATGCTCGTTATTTCCCGCCTCCTATATGTGTAGGTGTTATATGTATCGTTGGAATGGCTGTGGATGTGTGTGTAGTCTGTATTTTAGCCAATTGGCGACATCGGAAACGAAGGCTTAGGGTGGATCTGTATGGTACCATTCTCACTATAGACGGTACCGTCTCGCCCGAAGGCTTAGGTAGCCATCAGCTTAGGTGAACCATATGATACCCATCTCGCCTTGTACCATTTTTGCCAACCCCAGATGGGACGTCACAACGTCGTCCACTTATTCCAGGTACGGTACCTATTTACAGCTAGGTGAACTGAGGCTAACACATGAAAGGAGACAAGCCCAATTTGTCTCCGCCCGGCCGGGGATTGAACCCCCGACCCCTCGTGTGTGAGACGAGAGCTCTACCTACTAGGCTACGGGCTGTGTGTGTGTACAGTATTATATACTTGTGAACGTGTGTGACCGTGTGTTTGAGTACGTGTATGTGTCTGTGTGACCGTGTGTGTACGTGTATAATTATGTATGTATTCGTGCCTGTGCTATTCGACAAAAAAAAAAAAAAAAAAAATGCGTAGCAATCTAATAACACTACTAGCATTTACTCCCTCTTACTATCTCCAACTCTAACTCTTTAACACACACATACACATTCATTCATTCATTCTCTCTCTCTCTCTCTCTCTCTCTCCTAACCTACCCTACCCTTTATTTCCCTCTTACTAATTACTAATTACTCTCTCTCTCTCTCTCTCTCTCTCTCTCTCTCTCTCTCTCTCTCTCTCTCTCTCTCTACCGACCAATATCCCTGTAAAGTCAACACGGCTACAGCACTCTGATTAAAGCCGAACATCCCGCAACACAAATCCTGCAGCACAACTCATGCAACACAAATCATGCAACACGAATCCCGCAACACAAACAATGCAGCACAAACCCCGCAACACAAATCCCACAACACAAATACTCCAGCACAAACACCGCAACACAAATACCGACACACACAAATCCCGCAACACAAATCCCAACACACACAAATCAAATTAAGCTTGCTGTCAAAACAAATATATATAGTATATTCCGGTATATATAAAAACAAAACAAAAATAGCCCTGAAAAACAAACACCACAACACTCAACATGCAACACAAAACTCACTGCTGCAACATTGTACCACACAAGATAAAAACGATAATAACATAGTAAAAACTCGCAACACAAAAGCATCACAATATCAACAACGTGTTACTTGTCAACACTTAGGTACATACACACAACCCGTAGCCTAGTAGGTAGAGCTCTCGTCTCACACACGAGGGGTCGGGGGTTCAATCCCCGGCAGGGCGGAGACAAATTGGGCTTGTCTCCTTTCATGTGTTAGCCTCAGTTCACCTAGCTGTAAATAGGTACCTGGAATAAGTGGACGACGTTGTGACGTCCCATCTGGGGTTGGCAAAAATGGTACAAGGCGAGATGGGTATCATATGGTTCACCTAAGCTGATGGCTACCTAAGCCTTCGGGCGAGACGGTACCGTCTATAGTGAGAATGGTACCATACAGATCCACCCTAAAGCCTTCGTTTCCGATGTCGCCAATTGGCTAAAAATACAGACTACACACACATCCACAGCCATTCCAACGATACATATAACACCTACACATATAGGAGGCGGGAAATAACGAGCATGCTCACTCCCGCAATACAACTAGAGTAAGAACTAGAGTAAGTACACAGCCCGTAGCCTAGTAGGTAGAGCTCTCGTCTCACACACGAGGGGTCGGGGGTTCAATCCCCGGCCGGGCGGAGACAAATTGGGCTTGTCTCCTTTCATGTGTTAGCCTCAGTTCACCTAGCTGTAAATAGATACCTGGAATAAGTGGACGACGTTGTGACGTCCCATCTGGGGTTGGCAAAAATGGTACAAGACGAGATGGGTATCATATGGTTCACCTAAGCTGATGGCTACTTAAGCCTTCGGGCGAGACGGTACCGTCTATAGTGAGAATGGTACCATACAGATCCACCCTAAGCCTTCGTTTCCGATGTCGCCAATTGGCTAAATACAGACTACACACACATCCACAGCCATTCCAACAGTACATAAAACACTTAACATGCATTTCACGCAATACATTCCCAGTTAAGGAGGCGCGATAATAATGAGCTTAGCTCGCATTGCGTGGATTCCCCTTGACGAACAAGTAACTGAGTAACTGAGTAACTTGCAACACAAAACTTGCAACACAAAACCCGCAACACAAAAACCCCGCAACACTAAACCTGATACACATCACCCGCAACAGAAAACCCACAACACAAACTCCGCAACACAAAAACCGCAACACAAAAACCGCAACATAAAACCCGCAACACAACCCCCGCAACACATAACCCACATTAACCCTTTCCGTACCGGTGACACTTGTTTTGCTTTGTTTTCGCTGCATTGACACGATTTTATGATGCCTAGGAAGGATGTATATTGCAGATAAAAGGATTAATTAAGGCTGTCTGTAGCCTTTTGATTGGTAGACGTCCTTCTTAAACTAAACACAATAGTTTAATAGTTCACAGGCTATAATGAAAAGGATGGCACCGGTTAAGAATGGGTTAAGGGGGGCAGGGGGGGGGGGGGCAGTTTGCTCCCTACACCTCTATGAAGTTTAGTAATACACCCCCAAGATCCTCCTTCGAGGTAAATGTGTAGCCGTACAATTTTCTGTAGAAAAATATCCTGACCTAAGGTAAGTTCCTTCTAAATTACAGGCTCGCAAACAAAAAAACGAGACCTAAATGACACGAAAATTCTTAATATTGGCAAAGAAATTAAAGATAAGTCTTACAATCGCCAAACTAGTGGGGTGAACGTCTTAAAATCTCAAAACTAATGGGGCTAAACATGAGGGAGAAGAAAAACAAAAATCTTCCGTAATAAAAAAAATAAAATAAAATAAAGTTGTCGGGTAGGCCATAAAAAATACTGAAAAAGTCAACATGGCCACAGTTCACACACACACACACACACACACACACACACACGCAACAACACACACACGTAACACCACACACACGCACGCGCACACAAAAACACACGCACATACACACCACACACACACATTGAGCGTATTTATCAATACCAAATATCAGTGTGGAATGTTTTCATAGAAATTTAAATTTGTTTGTGTTTGTATGTTTTGTCGTACCCAACACCACAACACCACACACACGCACGCGCACACAAATACACACGCACATACACACCACACACACATTAAAGCTGAACCACCCTTTCCACAAACGCCGCAACACAAAGCGAACACATTACCCTTTACAGAAAACACATAACGAACACATAACAATACAAAAAACACATAACGAACAGAAAACACATAACTAACACAATACACTATACAGAAACTCCTTAGCTCTATACTTGCAACACAAACCCCTTTACACAAAACCATATAGGCCTACACAAAACTGGCAAAACAAACTACTTCGCAATACTAAACGAACACATAAACGACAACTCAAATTTACAATATAGAACAACACAATGGAAGCAACACGAACACATAACCTATGACGCAACACGAACACATAACCTATGACGCAACACGAACATATAACCTATGATGCAACACGAACATATAACCTATGACGCAACACGAACACATAACCAATGACGCAACACGAACACATAACCAATGACGCAACACGAACACATAACCTATGACGCAACACGAACACATAACCAATGACGCAACACGAACACATAACCTATGATGCAACACGAACACATAACCTATGACGCAACACGAACACATAACCAATGACGCAACACGAACACATAACCTATGACGCAACACGAACACATAACCAATGACGCAACACGAACACATAACCAATGACGCAACACGAACACATAACCAATGACGCAACACGAACACATAACCAATGACGCAACACGAACACATAACCGATGATGCAACGCGAACACATAACCGATGACGCAACACGAACACATAAACGATGACGCAACACGAACACAAACTATGACGCAACACGAACACATAAACGATGACGCAACACGAACACATAACCTATGACGCAACACGAACACATAAACGATGACGCAACACGAACACATAAACGATGACGCAACACGAACACATAAACGATGACGCAACATGAACACATAAACGATGACGCAACACCAACACATAACCGATGACGCAACACCAACACATAAACGACAACACAAATTCACAGCATAACCACAAACAATAAACAATAAAAAAAATAGAATTGATACAAGCAAAACTAAAAATACAAACAATAGAAGCGATACAAACTATAAACAATACAAACAATACACAATACAAGCAATACAAACAATACAATTAATACAAGCAAAACTAACAATATAAACAATACAAGCAATACAAAAATACAAATCGAACACATAACACAAATCGAACACATAAACACACATTTGACAACACAAATTCACAACATAACACAAACACTTAGGCAACAACACAAACTGAACACATAACGAACACATAGTCAACAACACAAACTGAACACATAACGAACACACAGCCGACAACACGAAACGAATACATAGCCGACAATACAAAACGAACACATAACACACACATAGCCGACAATACAAAACGAACACTAACACACACATAGCCGACAACACAAAACGAACACATAACACACACATAGCCGACAATACAAAACGAACACATAACACACACATAGCCGACAATACAAAACGAACACAACCGACAACACAAAACGAACACATAAAGAACAACACCGACAACACAAAACGAACACATAGTCGACAACACAAAATGAACACATAACAAACACATAGCCGACAACTCATAACGAACACAACACCGACAACACAAAACTAACACATAGCCAACAACACAAAATAAACACAAAGCCGACAACACAAAACGAACACATAGCCGACAACACAAATTCACAAAATAACATCACAAACACATAGCCATCAACACAAATCGCACACATAACGAACACATAAACGACAACACAAATTGAACACAAACGACAACACAAATTGAACATAAACGACAACACAAATTGAACACAAACAACAACACAAATTGAACACATAAACGACAACACAAATTGAACACATAAACGACAACACAAACTGAACACATACACGACAACACAAATTGAACACAAACAACAACACAAATTGAACACAAACGACAACACAAACTGAACACATAAACAACACAAACTGAACACATAAACGACAACACAAACTGAACACATAAACGACAACACAAACTGAACACATAAACGACAACACAAACTGAACACATAAACGACAACACAAACTGAACACATAAACGACAACACAAACTGAACACATAAACGACAACACAAACTGAACACATAAACGACAACACAAACTGAACACATACACGACAACACAAACTGAACACATAAACGACAACACAAACTGAACACATACACGACAACACAAACTGAACACATAAACGACAACACAAACTGAACACATAAACGACAACACAAATTCACAGCATAGAACACAATAGCGACACACTTCTATCCCCAGTAACATTATGGGGGGATGGTTCATTTTTTGGTCGATTTTTTAAATATATTTAGTATCATGTTAGTTTCCTCCCTAGACCTCCATCAAACTTTTAAAAATCATCCATTAGATCCCCCTTCTAGATAAATATGTACATTTATCGGCAGAAAGATGTCCCGGCCAAAGGTCGGTTCTTCCAAAATAACAGGCTCACTATCGTTCGCCAGGAAAACAATTCGACACCTAAATGGCACCAAAGGTCTAAATATTGACAACAAAATGGGGCGAAAGGTCTTAAAATCGACAGACTAATGGGGCAAACACCTTAACATTTGAAAACTAATGGTGCTAAACATGAGGGAGGAGGGGGTCTAGAAAAACGACCCATATCTCCCCTTAACCCTTTCGGGATCATGACGCGTTTGGACAATAGTTCTGGTTAATCATTAGACGATTTTGGTCCGCCTATAGTCCGTTCATTCTAAGTTGGGCAGAAATCGTAACCTCTAACCTCTGGAACTCAAAAAGGGCTGGAGCAAATGAGCCGTCAATTTATACACATATTCCCTAGCCAAGTCTTCCTATTTGGTGCACATATTAGCTCGATTACTCAAGTCCTTTTTGAGTTATGAGAGGTTAGGGGTTACGAGTTCTGCCCGACCTAGAATGAACGGACTATAGTATGAAATTGTGGGAGCTGAAAAGATAACCCTTTGAGTACCAGCGACGTGTGTTATATTTTATTCTAGCATTATTTCGACGATAGAATGCAGCTTAGGAAGGATCTGTGATAGTTAAAAGGGTTGGTTGAGATAGTTTGAAGCCTTGTTATTGCTAGAGGTTCTTCCTAAGCTGAATACAATCGTCTAATAGTTGCCAGAAAATGATGGAAAGGACGTCCCTGGTACTGAAGGGGTTAATCAACATAGTATTTACCTCTTTGATCCCTAGAGAGCCTTCCTAAGTTGCATAAAATCGTCTACAGATAACCTGAAGAAACTGAGACTTCGATACATCCACCGCTGAAGTGATCGTTTAAGGGGGGTCACCGTTTTTTGTTTATCTTTCTCTCCCTTTATCTCTTTCCCTGGCTTGCATCCATTCTGCCCCATTCAGCCAACTGTTTTAAGACGTTTATCCCCATCCAGGTGTCGATTTCTTCCTGGCGAGCGATAGCGAGCCAGCATTGTATGGAGAAATCCGGCTTCGCCGGAGAAATTTTTCTATCGAAGAATATACAAATTTAGCTTGCTGTCAAAACAAAAATATATATATGCTGGCTCGCTACCGCTCGCCAGGAAAATATTGACACCTGGGTGGGGGTAAACGTCTTAAAACAGTAGGCTGAATGGGGCCGAATAGATACAAGCCAAAGAGAGAGGGAGAGAAAGAGAACAAAAAAGCGAGGTGGGTTCCCTTAAGGGTTTATATTTTGGGTCAATTATATCACATATTTATTATTTTTGTATTTTCCTCCCTATGCCTCCATCAAACTTTAACAAAAAACATCCATTAGATCCTCCTTCTAGATTAATTTGTAAATTTTTCGGTAGAAAAATATCGGAAATTACAGGCTCATTATCGCTCGCCAGGAAAAAATCGACACCTAAATGGCACGAAAGGTCTTAAAATTGACAACGAAATGGAGCGAAAGGTGTTAAAATCGTTAAACAAATGGGCCAAACGCCTTAAAATTTCAAAGCTAATGGGGCTAAACACGAGGGAGAAAGTGGTCCAGAAAACCGGCCCATCTATCCTTAACCCCTTCAGCGCCATAACGCATTTTTACCTTTGATTTGTGGCTAAAATTAGATTACTTTATGCAGCTTAAGGGGAGATCTCCACTTGAGTGATTTTTTTTCTGGACACCTTTCTCCCTCACGTTTAGCCCCATTGCTTTTGAGATTTTAAGACGTTCGCCCCATTCTTTTGACGATTTTAAGAACTTTCAACCAATTTCTGTCAATTTTAAGTCCTTTCGTGCCATTTAGGTGTCGATGTTATCCTGGCAAGCGATAGCGAGCCTGTTATTTAAGAGGAACCGGCTTTCGGCCGGGAAATTTTTCTACCGAAAAATGTACAAATTTATCTTGAAAGGGGATCAAGGGGGTATAATCTTAAGCTTGAAGGATATCTAGGGACCAAACTAAAAACCTCCCCTGATGGTTCATTTGTTGGTCGATTTGTTCATATATTTATTATTTTGTATTTTCCTCCTTAGACCTCCAGCCAACTTTTAAAAAAAATAATCCATTAGATCCTCCTTCTAGATTAATTTGTACATTTGTCGGTAGAAAAATGGCCCGGCCGGTTCCTCCTAAATCGCAGGCTCACTATCGTTCGCCAGGAAAAAATCGACACCTAAATAGCAAGAAAGGTCTTAATATTGACAACAAAATAGGGTGATAGGTCTTAATATTGACAACAAAATAGGGTGATAGGTCTTAATATTGACAACAAAATAGGGTGATAGGTCTTAACATCGCCAAACTAATGGGCTGAACGTCTTAAAATCTGAAAGCTAGTGCGGCTAAACATGAGGGAGAAAGGCGTGAAGAAAACCGACCTTTAACTACTCTTTGACTCGGATAGCGTGACTCCGATACACCCGGCGGTAAAGTGGTGTGACTCGGGACAATATATACCGCCCGTGGAAATCTGTGTGTCTTAAAGCCGAACACCCCGTTACGTAAAGCCACACACACACACGTACATACTCTCTCTCTCTCTCTCTCTCTCTCTCACACATATACACACACACACACACACACACACACACAACGTACATTCTCTCTCTCTCTCACACACACACACACACACACGTACATACTCTCTCTCTCTCTCTCTCTCTCTCACACATATACACCCACACACACACACACACACACGTACATACTCTCTCTCTCTCTCTCTCACACACACACACACACACGTACATACTCTCTCTCTCTCTCTCTCACACACATACACACACACACACACACACACGTACATTCTCTCTCTCTCTCTCTCTCTCTCTCTCTCTCTCTCTCTCTCTCTCTCTCTCTCTCTCTCTCTCTCTCTCTCTCTCTCACATATACACCCACACAACACACACACACACACACTAATAGTGATGTTGCCTGGGGAGATAGAACAAATAGATAGATAGATAGATAGATAGCTATAGATAAATAGGTATATAAATATATAGATAGATAGATAGAGATAGATAGATAGATGTAGATACAGATAAATGAGTAAGTGGTAGTGAATCATTACCCATCAAACGTGCCCAATACTATATTCTCTCTCACACACACACACACACACTCTCTCTAAGCCTGAAAAGTGGAGCATGGGGAGAAACACCTGGTGTGTGTGTGTGTGAGAGAGAGAGAGAAGAGAGAGAGAGAGAGAGAGAGAGAGAGAGAATCAATAACACGCCCTGTTCCTACCTTATACTACTTTACGCTACTACGCAACACCGGAGCGCTACGCCACACCTACCACTCAAAACAACACCCATATTACGGAACAATATATATGGAACCCTCATATTACGGAACAAAATATACGTAACACTACCACTCCAAACATCCATATTACGGATCAATATAAACCTCAAAACACCCATTTTACGGAACAATATATATGGAACACTACCACTCCAAACACCCATATTACGGAACCAAAACACCCATAATACGGAACAATATATACGGAACACTCCCCCCACTCAAAACAACACCCATATTACAAACAATATATACGGAACACTCCCACTCAAAACAACCCCTATATTACGGAACAATATATACGGAACACTACCACTCAAACAACCCGTATATTACGGAACAATATATACGGAACATCCCACTCAAAACAACACCCATATTACAGAACAATATACACGGAACACTCCCACTCAGAACAACCCCTATATTACGGAACAATATATACGGAATACTACCACTCAAAACAACCCTATATTACGGAACAATATATATATACGGAACACTACCACTCAAAACACCCATATTACGGAACAAAATATACGGAAACACTCCCACTCAGAACAACCTCTACATTACGGAACAATATAAACGCAACACTACCACTCAAAACAACACCCATATTACGGAATAATATATACGGAACACTACCACTCAAAACAACCCCCTACATTACGGAACAATATATACGGAACACTCCCACTCAGAACATCCATTATTACGGAACAATATAAACGCCAAAATACCCATATTACGGAACAAAATATACGGAACACTCCCTCGAAATGATGAATTAATGCTTAGATAGTGCTGATACCAATTTTTGATCGACATATACTTGGTGCCACGATATGACTTATTTGGCCATCTGTACAGAAGGGGTTAATTATTGCCGGAATGTACGGTGGCACTAATAAGTCATGTCCCAGTTGTCATTACGTTTGACTCCCTCTGTGCTGTATTAATGTCGGTCAGATGTTGAATAGGGTGGGTAAGTGTAGGAACATGTTTGGTATATTACACTCGATATGAAGAAATGAAGCTTAAATATTGTTGATACCAATTATTGATCAAAACATAACTGGTGCCAAGACATCAGTTATTAGGCCGACTGTACTGCCAAAGCGCGTCATTAGTCGAGATAATCTGGTAACCTTTTAAGGGAGATTTCCAGTTGAGGTATTTTTTCTGGACCCCTTCCTCCCTCATGTTTAGCCCCATTTCTTTTGATATTTTAAGACGTTCGCCCCATAATTAAGAACTTCCGCCCCATTTTTGTCAATTTTAAGACCATTCATGCCATTTAGGTGTCGATTTTTTCTGGCGAGCGATAGTTTAAGGGGAACCGGCCTATGGCCGGGACATTGTTCTACCGAAAAATGTACACATTTATCTTGAAAGGGGGTCTAGGGGAGTACTTTTAAGCTTGATGGAAGTCTAGGGAATCCACTAAAAACCTCCCCTTAATGGGTACATGTCCTTCCTAAGCTGGATGATACCGGTAAGGAATGGGTTGAACACTATAGCGATACGCCACATTAACCCCTTCAGAACGATGACGTCACATTAACCCCTTCAGAACGATGACGTCTTCTTTAATTTTCTCTGGCTAAAGTTAGACGTTTCATTGACAGTTTAAGGGGGGGTATGTGCTTGGTTAAGGGGGGTAGTGCTTGGTTAAGGGAGGGGTAGTGCTTGGTTTTAAGGGGGGTAGTGCTTGGTTAAGGGGGGGTAGTGCTTGGTTAAGGGGGGGTAGTGCTTGGTTAAGGGGGGGTAGTGCTTGGTTAAGGGGGGGTAGTGCTTGGTTAAGGGGGGGTAGTGCTTGGTTTTTGGTCTATATATTTATGTATTTGTATATTTTTGAGTTTCCTCGCTAGACCACCATCCAGCTTAGAAAATCGATACCTAAAGCTAAATCAGTCATTTTAACCCCTTATGTTACCGGCGACGTCCTTTTTTAATGTTATTTAAGCTACATTTTGACGATTGTGTGCAGCCTAAGAGGGATCGGCGGTAAAAATGGTTAAGTGAGATGTTAATTGCTGGAGGCCCTTTTTAAACTGAATAAAACCGGTGAATACTAGACATAAATAAAGTTAAAAGGCCGTCGCTGGTAAAGAAGGGGTTAAGGGGGTAGTGCTTGGTTTCTGGTTTATACAGGGGGTTCCAGTAGTGTTTGGTTTCTGGTTTATACAGGGGGTTCCAGTAGTGCTTGGTTTCTGGTTTATACAGGGGGTTCCAGTAGTGTTTGGTTTCTGGTTTATATAGGGGGTTCCAGTAGTGCTTGGTTTCTGGTTTATACAGGGGGTTCCAGTAGTGCTTGGTTTCTGGTTTATACAGGGGGTTCCAGTAGTGCTTGGTTTCTGGTTTATACAGGGGGTTCCAGTAGTGCTTGGTTTCTGGTTTATACAGGGGGTTCCAGTAGTGCTTGGTTTCTGGTTTATACAGGGGGTTCCAGTAGTGCTTGGTTTCTGGTTTATACAGGGGGTTCCAGTAGTGCTTGGTTTCTGTTTATACAGGGTGTTCCAGTAGTGCTTGGTTTCTGGTTTATACAGGGGGTTCCAGTAGTGCTTGGTTTCTGGTTTATACAGGGGGTTCCAGTAGTGCTTGGTTTCTGGTTTTATACAGGGGGTTCCAGTAGTGCTTAGTTTCTGGTTTATACAGGGGGTTCCAGTAGTGTTTGGTTTCTGGTTTATACAGGGGGTTCCAGTAGTGCTTGGTTTCTGGTTTTATATAGGGGGTTCCAGTAGTGCTTGGTTTCTGGTTTATACAGGGGGTTCCAGTAGTGCTTGGTTTCTGGTTTATACAGGGGGTTCCAGTAGTGCTTAGTTTCTGGTTTATACAGGGGGTTCCAGTAGTGTTTGGTTTCTGTTTATACAGGGGGTTCCAGTAGTGCTTGGTTTTCTGGTTTATACAGGGGGTTCCAGTAGTGCTTGGTTTCTGGTTTATACAGGGTGTTCCAGTAGTGCTTGGTTTCTGGTTTATACAGGGGGTTCAGTAGTGCTTGGTTTCTGGTTTATACAGGGGGTTCCAGTAGTGCTTGGTTTCTGGTTTATACAGGGTGTTCCAGTAGTGCTTGGTTATACAGGGGGTTCCAGTAGTGTTTGGTTTCTGGTTTATATAGGGGGTTCCAGTAGTGCTTGGTTTCTGGTTTATACAGGGTGTTTCCAGTAGTGCTTGGTTTCTGGTTTATACAGGGGGTTCCAGTAGTGTTTGGTTTCTGGTTTATATAGGGGGTTCCAGTAGTGTTTGGTTTCTGGTTTATATAGCGTACATTTATTAATATTGTTTTGTCCTCGCTAGACTTCCGTCAAGCCTAAAAAAACACCCCCTAGACCTCCTTTCATATAAATTTGTACATTGTTTGGTAGAAAAATGTCCCGGCCGCAGGCCGGTTCCTAAATTAAAGGCTCGCTATCGCTCACCAGGAAAAAACCCCACACCTAAATGGCACAAAGGTCTAAATATTGACAAAGAAATGGGGCGAAAGGTATCAAAATACCAAACTACGGAACACACGTCTTAAAATCTCAACCATAATAAGCTAAACATAAGGAAGAAGGGGGTCCAAAAAAAGAGACTACCTCCCCCTTAATGCCAAACAGTGACCTTATACCCCCCTCTCCCCCCCCCCCCCCCCGGTCCGGTCATGCTACTTCTGACCTTGCCCTACTCCAAGCACTAGGTCAAGCACTGGGTCAACCACCACCAACAAGCTCACCCTCCCTACAGCAAGCCACACAACCACCACCACACCAACCACCACCACCACCACACCCTGACTACAGCAAGCACACAACCAACACCACACCCTGACTACAGCAAGCACACAACCAACACCACCAAGCACACCCTGACTACAGCAAGCACACAACCAACACCACCAAGCACACCCTGACTACAGCAAGCACACAACTAGCACCACCAAGCACACACCCTGACTACAGCAAGTACACAACCAACACCACCAAGCACACCCTGACTACAGCAAGCACACAACCACCACCACCAACACTACACCCTGACTACAGCAATCACACAACCAACACCACCACCAACACCACACCCTGACTACAGCAAGCACACAACCAACACCACCAAGCACACCCTGACTACAGCAAGCACACAACCACCACCACCAACACTACACCCTGACTACAGCAAGCACACAACCACCACCACCAAGCACACCCTGACTACAGCAAGCACACAACCACCACCACACCCTGACTACAGCAAGCACACAACCACCACCACCACCACACCCTGACTACAGCAAGCACACAACCAACACCACCAAGCACACCCTGACTACAGCAAGCACACAACCACCACCACACCCTGACTACAGCAAGCACACAACCAACACCACCAAGCACACCCTGACTACAGCAAGCACACAACCACCACCACCACCACCATACCCTGACTACAGCAAGCACACAACCAACACCACCACCACCATACCCTGACTACAGCAAGCACACAACCAACACCACCACCAACACCACAC